>VDFB02082923.1:0-39338 GCA_007258455.2 Sequoia sempervirens
TAATTATATTTTCAAATTATTATTACTTAACCCTTCCTCAAGGAAATTGCAGGCATATGAACAATTTCCATGACTTTGATGGCATCCTTTATATTATATATTAATCAAATATTGGATTATCTAATCAGCAGCAAGATCTGTAATTCGTAACAATTGTTGAGATTGTTGAACTGATTTAGGATATCAGTTTCTTCGTGCTCTTGATATAACAACACTGGTACCTCTTCCAATTGCTATTGTGTGGGGTTTAATTTTGGAGAAGAGACATTGTAGTCTGCCCTTCCCAAGATTGCTAGTCCTCAAGCAATTGCAAATTAGGATGTTGAAGAATTTCCGCACTCTCCCATGTAACATCCTCTTCAAATATCTTCCATTGAATCAAATATTTTGTCATTGCTTTGTTCCTTAAATTTCTTTATCTAAAATTTATAATAGCCTCAGGAATCAAAATCAGTTTCCCTTCATCATCCAATGGGAGTAGCTCTACCAAAGGAATGATTTGACTTCCTAATGTTCTTTTTAAACAAAAGACGTGAAATACATTATGAATCTTACTGTTCTTTAGCAATTCCGATTCATATGCAACCTCTCCAATTCTTCACTTGATTTTGTAAGGGCCATAGAACCTTGGTTTCAATTTCTCTACTCCACTCTTCTTTAGGGAGGACTATTTGCAAGGTTGTAGCCTTAACAAGACCATATCTCCTACTTTGAATGTTCTTTTAGTTCGATGCTGATTAGCATATAACTTTTGCTGATTCTATGCTTTCTGTAGGTTCCCCTTGAGTGATTCTAAAATTTCTTGACTTTGCTTGACTATACCTCTCACCCTTGGTACTCTAGTATCTATGATGACAAAATCAATAAAGTATAAAGAATCATAACCATACAAGACCTTGAAAGGTGTCATCCCAATGGACATATGATATGTAGTGTTGTAAAAATGTATTCCCAAATGAAGTCATTTTATCTAGGCTATCTAATGCCCTACCACATAATTTCTTAAATAGCCCTCAATCCATTTGTTGAATATTTTTGTCTATCCATTAGTCTATGGATGATAACTAGTACTTGATAAACAATTCAGATCCTATTAAATGAAAGAGTTTTTTCCAAAACAAGCTAAAGAACCTACTATCTCTATCACTTACTATGCTTTTAGGCAACCCATGCAATCAAAAAACCTCTTTGAAAAATAAATCAGCCACTTGAGGTACCTTAAACTATGTAGATATGGCAAAGAAATGACCATATTTAGTAAGTATATCAATAACAACATATATACAATCTTTAGCTTGTGCCTTAGGGAGTCCTGTAATAAAATATTAAAATCCATTGACATACTTTCCCATTTCTATTTCAGAATTGGTAAGGGATGTAATAAACCTATAGGAAAAACATGTTTTATTTTGTTTTGTTGGCAAAGTAAGGCATTCTCAGATGTACCTAAGAACATCTTCCTTGAGACCCTTCCATGAAAATTGCTCACTATTTTGTCGATAGGTCTTGAAGTAACCTTGATGCCCTACTAGAAGTGTCTCATGTGCGTCCTTCAAAAATTTCTCCTTTATCTTCAATCGTGGGGTAAGATAGATTCCATCTTTGTATAGAATAAGATCATCAATACCTTATACTTATCATCTTGGATCTTGTCTTCAAGAATATCAATGGAAAATGTGTCCTTCCCATATTCTACTATTATGTTAGCCTTCCAATCAAGAGAAATCTCTAATAATGAGCATAAGGCTTCCTTGTTAGAGCATTGGCTACTATATGTTTCTTACCTTTGACACATTCAATCTCAAAGTCATGGGCTTGGATCTTTTGTTGTTTGTCGTTCAAATCTATTTGGCTAAGAAAAAATTTCAAAGTATTGTGATCTATTTTGACCACAAACCAAATAGATTAAATAGCTTTTTTAGTGGCTTTTAATTTTCTCCTTTCAAAAGTTATTGGATGCCCTTTTAGCATTAACATTGTTCCAATTCCTTCTCATGAGGCATCACATTCTAGAACAAAAGGAAGTGAGAGGTCTCAAATAGCTAGTACAAAACATGAACTTACTACTTTCTTGAGTTCATCAAAATCCAATTGAGTTGTCTTTGTCCAAGCAAATGCTCCCTTCTTGGTCAAATCTATCAATGGAACAGCTAATTGTGAGAATCCTTCAACAAATCTTCTATAGTAGCCACACAACCTGTTAATTTTTAGATCAGATATTCACAATAAGCAGAAAAACACAACACAGAACAGAAGACACAGCAATTTATCCTGGGAAAACCCTTCTACTCAAGGGAAAAACCCAGCAGCAATTTAATAACTTATAGATCAGATACAATAGTGCAGAAATAGCACTCCAGAATCAGGCCTAGAGAGGCAGAATATAACAAAATAATCCAGCACTGTAGATAGTGCAAAATTCTAAGCAACAAATAATAAGCGAATCTCCTTCTTGAATGTTGAACTTGCTTCTGCAGATCAGAAAATCAAATTATTGAATTTAATGATGAATGAGGAGAGTCTCTCTCCAATATATACAGATCTAGGCGTCGCTCTCCTCTTGAGCCAACCTAGAAAATTCAATATTTTGTTTATGATAATTTGGCTGACTAGCCTTATGAAATGATTCTTTTGGGGAATGCCTCCCGCAGCTACTCAAAAAACATTTAATGCTCCCTCTTAGCTACGGAGGTATTCTCAGATATTTGGTCATGGATTCTCTCAACATGACGTCCACAATGGCTACACCCAATTGTGGGAAACACAACTCAGTCTCCGAGATGTGATTTGTACAAGGGCTTTCTGTATTGCGATACACATGGGCTCATCTTCTTGCTTGCAATACAGCAACTAGTTGAGAGTTAATTGTAGATGAGTGAATTCTGTTGTGAGACTTTGCATTGTAGTAGTTTCTTTGCTTTGTTAAATCAGTTTAAGGCATGTTAGTGGAGTTTTCTGTGTTGCTGGTTCATGTAGCTTATTGTGAGTTTTCTTCATATATTCCAAAATAAAAATAATTTCATTGTGGGTATTGTTTCCTTGTGTCTCATTGATTGGGGCGCCCCCTTTGGCAAACTTGCAGATTTTATTAACAAGATTTGAATTTTATAGAGCCAAATCGCCCTTGCTGCTGGGCCATACCATCTGGATGAGCTTTGGTTTCCGTGCAAAAATAAATAGAGGTATTTTGGGGTGTGTTTCTTGTCTTAACTTGGGCACCATCATTCTTAGAGCTTGTTGCATCTGATATCTCGTCATTTGGTTGAGTTATGAGCTAGATATGAGCATTTAGTTGAGTTTTGCTGTTGCTGATTACTCATTTCAGTCACTGGTCTGTTGTATCAGTCATATGTAATTGCAGATTTGTTAGTAGTCTGAGTTTAGAGAGGTTGGGTATGCATTGTGAAAGTCTTCTAGGTTATTGCAGCATTGTAGAACTTGAAATATTGGGCTCTGGCAAAGCATTCTGATATATTGTAAGCTGTCTAGTAGTACTAACAGCAATTCTCCTTCTTATCTTCCATCTACTTATTGTATTTCCCACTGAATAAGTGGAAGAGGCTGGCTTGCCGCCTATTTACTTTTAGTTAAGTAGTTTAGGGACCCTCTGACCATATGCTCGCCATCACACGGCGCCATTCTTGGTTAGGGTTACTTTCCGCATCGTTTTGGTTTAGAGCTAACCTTAACGGGTGCGTGTTGAATTGTAATTGCATTGCAAAAAACAAAAAAAAAATTGTCCGGATCAGTACACTTTCACCTCATATTTCTCAGTCTCAGAGAAATATACAAGGGCTTCCTTGATGCGAATTATAATGAATTGAATTGATTGTCAAATGAGATAAAATCACCTTCATTATATACAAGGATAGGTGACCTTTCCACTAGGTCGGCCCCCTTAGGAAATAAGAATATAAAATATTATTTGTTACGACCTGCCTTAAACAAAGGGAAAATAGCCCCCGAAGCTATAAAACACTAACATTCCCTCTTAGCTAGGGAGGTATTTTCCAGATATCCTCGTCATGGAGTCTCTCAACATGACATTCATAATAGCTACACTCACATCTCAGTCTCAGAGATGTACAAGAGTCCATCACGGAGTCTCTCAACGTGATGTCGTCATGGAGTCTCTCAACATGACGTCCACCATGGCTACTCCCATGTGTGGAAAGAAACACATGTACAAGTGTTCATCACGGAGTCTCTCAACGTGATGTTGTCATGGAGTCTCTCAACATGACGTCCACAATGGCTACTCCCATGTGTGGAAAGAAACACAAGAACAAGGGTACATCACGTAGTCTCTCAACATGATGTCATCATGGAGTCTCTCAACATGACGTCTCATCTCAGTCTCAGAGATGAACAAGGGCCTCTCACCTCATATTTCTCCATCTTAGAGAAATATACACTACAAGGGCTTTCACCTCATATTTCTCTATCTCAAAGAAATATACACTACAAGGGCTTTCACCTCATATTTCTCCATCTCAGAGAAATATACACTACAAAGGCTTCCACCTCATATTTCTTTGTCTTAGAGAAATATACGCTACAAGGGCTTTCACCTCATATTTCTCTGTCTCAAAGAAATATACATTACAACAAATCTTAATGATGTTGTGACTCCCTCTCAGCAAGGGCGACATTCTCCTCCACCCCAAGCTTGTCTTGGAAATGTACAAACTTTACCCTGGAAAGAGGCTTGGTGAGGATATCAGTCATCTAATCATCAGTGCACATATACTTGAGCTGGATTGCTTTCCTCAGCACCATGTCTCTGATGTAATGATACTTGATCTCCACATGCTTTGTCCTATCATGAAATACAGGATTTACTGAGAGCTTTACACAGCTCTAGTTGTCACAGTGAATCAATGTCGGCTCTAACATCTGACCAAACAATCTTGCAAGGAGCTTTCGAAGTCATACTGCTTCATGGGCTACTACACATGCTGCAATATATTCAGCCTCTACTGTGCTTGGTGCCATAGAGGTTTGCTTCCTGCTACACCAAGAAATCATGGTAGACCCCAAACTGAAGCAACATCTAGAGGTGCTCTTCCTATCAGCTACACTCCCAGCCCAGTCAAAATCAGAATAGCCTTGTAATCTCAGATCCCCACTGGAAGTATACCTCAAGCCATATCCCACAGTACCACGCAAGTATCTCAGTATATGCTTTGCTGCAACTAGATGTATTTTTCTTGGCTCACACATGAACTGGCTGAGAGCACTTACTGCATAACAAACGTTTGGTCTGGTGTTGACTAGGTAAATCAATGATTTGATCAATTGTCTATACATGGTGGGATCTACCAAATCTGAATCGGATGCTGAGTCATTCAACTTCTTCAAATTTGTCTCCATAGGTGTAGCCATGGACTTACAGTCCATCATCCAAAATCTTCTTAGTATATCTATAGTGTATTTCCCTTGACTTAGGAAGATCTCATCGAGTCTTTGCCATACTTCCAATCCCAAGAAGTAATGCATAAGGCCAAGGTCTTTCATCTCAAACTCAGAGGCTAACTCTTTCTTACATTTGACAATGAGCTTCTCTACTCCAATGAGAAATAAATCATCGACATAAAGGACCAAGATCAAGGCCTCACCATCAACTATCTTGAAATGAAGGTTGGAATCTGCATCATTCTTGGAGAAACCCAAACTCATCAAGTATCTATCAATCCTTTCATACCATGCACGAGGTGCTTGTTTAAGACCATACAAGGCCTTCTTCAATCTGCACACATGAGACTCCTCCCCATGAATCACAAAATCGTCCGGCTGCTCGATGTACACTTCTTCCTCAATCACACCATTAAGAAATGCAGTCTTTACATCCATTTGATGTAACTTCCAACCCTTGGCGGAGGCAATAGCAATAATCATCTTGATGGAAGTGCATCGAGCAACAAGAGCAAATGTCTCCTCATAATCTATTCCCTCCTTCTGAGAGAATCCTCTTGCCACAAATCTTGCCTTGTGTTTCTCAATGCTACCATCAGCTGCATGCTTGATTTTGTAGAGCCATTTGGAAGTCGCTACTGACTTCCCTTCAGGTCTCGGAACAACATCCCATACATCATTTTTAATGATGGATTGATACTCTTTTGTCATTGCATCTCTCCATACCTATTGGTTAGATGCCTCCTCAAAATTGGAAGGCTCAGAATCAATGATGTGACTCATCAATGCCACATAACCTGGGAACTTCTGAGGTCTCTTGCTCTCCCTAAAAGTGCCTCGCGGAGCTGCATATTTTTCCGCCTCCTACATGGTTTGTCGAGCCCATAGGGGCCTCTTCCGACCTATGGCAATATCTCTAGGCCCATCAATTGGTTCTATAGGATCAACTGGATCAACAGTCTCAGCCGGTTCGTTGGACTCTCTTTGAATGTCAAGAGTATGATCAAGAGATGAATCCATATCCTAAGAAGTCCCCTGCTCTTCACTGTCTATCTCCATGTAAGATCCTTTAGATCTTTTGAAGGCTACTTCCTCTTCAAAGGAGACATCCCTGCTGATCTCAATCTGTTTCTGTCTTAGAATATATATTATGGAAGCCTTTGAGGACTCACTGTACCCCACAAATATACCCTTTCTTCCTGAAGGTTCTAGTTTTGATCTTTTGTTCTTGGGCACATGAATGTACATAGGACAACCAAATATTCTCAAGTGACTAACTTCAGGCTTCACACCTGTGAAGGCCTCCTCTGGAGTCATGTTTCCCAATATCCGATGAGGACTTCTGTTCTGAACATATACTGCGGTTCTGGAAGCTTCTGCCCATAGGAAACTCTGCAAAATCTGATCATGGATCGTAGCCTTAGCTGCCTCTACTATAGATCTGTTCTTTCTTTCAGCAACTCCATTTTGCTGAGAGTTGTACGGAACACAAAACTCCCTCTTGATCCCTGCCTCAATGCAAAAATTACGAAATCCTCCGAAAGTGTACTCCCCTCCATTATCTGATCTCAAAACCTTATTCCTCTTCCCGGACATGTTTTCAACTTGTGCCTTGAATTCTCAAAATCTATCAAGAACTTCCTCAAACTCCTTGGATTTCAAGAAGTAAATCGAAGTCTTTCGAGAGTAATCATCAATGAAAGTCACATAGTACTAGAATCCACTCAATGATGCCACAGGCATTGGTCCACATAAATCTGAATGAATAAGATCTAAGATCCACTTGGATCTACTGTCACTGCTATGGAAGGGACTCTTGATATTCTTACCAAGTGCGCATCCTCTGCAAATGCCATCGTGCTCTAAACAAAGATTCGGAAGACCAGTAACCACCTTCTCCATAGAGGGAAGGGCTTTGAAATGTAAGTGAGCAAGTCTCCTATGCCATAGCTCACTCAAACTAATAGAGTCATGTAATAATGCCTAAACTAGTCGAATTGATAATCTGTATAGGCTCTCCTGATGAATACCAATCACACGAGTTGTTTTTATGCTAGAGTTCTTGGGCCATGCAAGAACTTTTCCTTCAAAAAAGGCAACCTTGTACCCTTTGTCCTCTAAGGCTGAAATGGAGACAAAGTTTCTTTTGATCCCTGGTACGAACAAGACATCACTCAAATGAAGAGGGATACTTGAATCTAGCTGGAAGGAAGTGGCCCCAACTCCCTTTATGGCATAACTAGCATCATCTCCAATTATCACCTATAAATTAGACTCTTTCTCTACTAAGTCTGTAAGATGCTCTCTGTAGCCTGTAATGTGACGTGAAGCACCGCTATCTATCAACCAAGTATCATTGTCAGTTGGTACATTACTTGAAAGAGCGGAGATGAATAGAAATCCCTCTGAATCACCTTTTGAATGTCTCAATTCCTTCTGAGGTGTCTCTTCATCAATGTCTACAGTAGAAACATGCTACTTCAACTTTAATTTGCAATCTCAGGCATAGTGTCCATACTTGTCACACCTTTAGCACTGAATATGAGAGAGATCCTTCTTTTTCAATTCTGGAACAAAATCTGATTTTTTGTCTCTATTCCTCTTGAAGGTGCCTCTTTTTCCTTCTCTTCCTTTGACTCTTTCTCTAGTAGCATGTGTAGCAAGAACTTGATTTTCTTCATTATGGGAGTTTCACCCATTTCCTCTTGCTGCCAATCTAGTTTCTTCTTGAATACAGTCAGCCTGAAGGCGATCACACTTGGGCAACTTGGATCTCCCACTGATGCTCTGAATAAAAGGCTCCCAAGATTGGGGAAGACCATTTAGTGCCAACATAACAAGATCTCTATCTGCAACTACATCCCCAATAGTTCTCAATTGATCTCTCAAATCAAAGATCTTCATAAAGAATGAAATGACTGAATCTCCTTTAGCCATTTTTACATGATGGAGTTGTTGTCTCAGAGCAAGGGCTCTGCTGGTATTGTTGATCTCATACAATCCTTTTAGAGCATCAAACATTTCTTTAGCTATCTTCATCTTGGAGAGGATTGGTACTAGGTGATCCTTCACGGAGTCTATCATGATCTTTCTAGCCTTCGTGCCATTTTTCTTCCACTGGATTTTCTTTGTCTTTTGACGGCTCGGGCATGTCATTTTGTACGAATTCTAGAAGATCATTCTCTTCTAAGGCAATGAGTACCCTAAATTTCCAAGAGTTGAAGTTTGAAGCTCCATCAAGCCTATCTTCTACCTTGACACCGGTCACCATCTTCTTTTTCTAGGTAACTGCCCTAAACAAGGAATTGTCTTCCACACACTGCTTAGCCAAATCTGATCAGTTCTTCCTGAACTTAAGCTCTGATACCATGTTAATTTTCAAATCAGATATTCACAATAAGCAAAAAAACACAACACAGAATAGAAGACAGCAATTTATCCTGGGAAAACCCTTCTACTCAAGGGAAAAACCTAGTAGCAATTTAATAACTTATAGATCAGATACAATAGTGCAGAAATAACACTCCAGAATCACGCCTAGAGAGGCAGAATATAACAAAATAATCCAGCACTGTAGATAGTGCGAAATTCTGAGCAACAAATAATAAGAGAATCTCCTTCTTGAATGTTGAACTTGCTTCTGCAGATCAAAAAATTGAATTATTGAATTTAATAATGAATGAGGAGACTCTCTCTCCAATATATATAGATCTAGGCGTCGCTCTCCTCTTGAGCCAACCTAGAAATTTCAATATCTTGTTTATGATAATTTGGCCGACTAGCCTTATGAAACGATTCTTTTGGGGAATACCTCCCGCAGCTACTCAAAAAACATTAACACAACCCAAAGAACCCTCTTAGCTGCATTAAATTGGTCGATGGAGGCCAATCTAAAATAGCTTATATCTTTTGCTGATCTACTTGCACTCCTTGAGCACTAATAAATGTCCTAAATATAGAATCTCTGTGAATCCAAACTCACATTGGATTCCTTAGCAAAAAAGGATTGTTGCTCAAAATTCCTAGAACTTCATCCAAATGTTGTAGATGTTCCTTCCATTTTTTGTTGTGGATCAAAATATCATCACAAAATACCAAGACAAACTTCCGCAATTGATTTTTGAACATATGGTTCATACATGATTAGAAGGTAGCAGAAGCATTAGTTAAACCAAAGGGCATAAATAAAAACTCAAAATGTCCAAAATGACATTGAAAAGCAATTTTTATACATATCCTCTTCTCTCAACTATATTTGAAGATACCTAGATCTCAAGTCAATTTTTGAGAAAAACATTGCTCCATGCAATTCATCAATTCTAGGAATTAGATTCCTTTTTTATTATAGTTGTCTTGTTTAAAGCTCTAAAATCTTTCCACATTCACATAGTTCCATCTTTCTTTTTCATAAGATGACTGAAGATGCAAAAGGGCTAGAACTTGGCCCGATATGAACCATCTCTAGAAGTTCCTTAATTGTTTTTTAATTTCCTCCTCAAATCTTCTTGGATTTCTATAAGGAGTAGTAATTATTGGTTTTACTCCAATTTCTAGTTTGATTATATGTTGAAACCCTCTATCAAGTGGCAACCCTAGAGGAATGCCATTGAAAACCATACTATGCTTGTTTGAGATTGTTTGTATGTCCACGTGATAAGCTCTCTTACTTGCACAAGCTATAGAGATTACTAAACATTATGCTATCCACGCTACTTTTCCACTCCTAAAACACCTCTCCATTCTTCTTGTTGTTACAATTATAGGAGCTCCATTAGTAATGCCTTGTAGTACTACTTCTTTACCTCCTGATTTGTGTTAATGTTATGACAGCTTCGGGTTCATCCTTCCAGCCACGAATGAAGACATAAATAAATATAGCCTATCGGCTCTTTATTTATATGAGATATTTAATGTGAAGGGGCGCTTCACTTGGCAACAATATAATTTCTACAACGGCCGACCTTCCTTGTAATTCGCATCTTTTATTTTGTAATTATATTTTTGTATTATGGCCGACCTTGCTCTTGAAGAGGTGCGACCTCTCTCATACAATGTATAAATACAAGTTCATTTCCATCCATTTGACATCAAGCAAGTTCGATTCTCTCCTTCATTCAAGTGCGAATTTTCTCCAAGAGCAGATTGTGAATTTCTCTAAGTGCAGATTTAGGTTTCAAGGAAGGGCAGATTATTATCTGTTTTGCATCTAAAGTTGGTGCTGAATATTGGCCTTGTGATTGGCCTCATTGTAAAGAGATTTGTTGCCACTATTTATATATATAAGAGAGATCTTTGTTGCTGGGTTTTTCTCCCTCAAGAGGAGGGTTTTCGCAGGGTATCTGCTGTGTTATTGTGTCTGATTGAATTAATTTTCTGTGCATTAAATCTGATCATTAGACCTGGAGTTACATGGTTTTACTGATTCTGATTCGGCAGGTTGTGTCACAGATCGGAAGAGCACCTCTGGTTGTTGCTTCAGTTTGGGTTCCGCTATGATTTCCTGGTGCAGCAAGAAGCAGTCATCTGTAGCATTGAGTACAGCAGAGGCAGAGTATATTGCAGCTTGTATGGCAACTCGGGAAGCAGTATGGCTTCGTAAGCTCCTTGCAAGATTGTTTGGACAATCAATGGAGCCTACTATCATTCATTGTGATAAGAAGCTATAGAGATTACTAAACATTATGCTATCCACGCTACTTTTCCACTCCTAAAACACCTCTCCATTCTTTTTGTTGTTACAATTATAGGAGCTCCATTAGTAATGCCTTGTAGTACTACTTCTTTACCTCCTGATTTGAACCTTAGCTCCATGGTCTAATAATTTTGAGTAAACTCTCCCAATGAGTGTAGTCATTGCACTCATAAAACCAAATTGATTTCTCCTATGCACACCACATAGAAGTCCTCTTGCATCTTGTACCAACCAAGAGCAATCTCCAATTGTTGAATTCTCTTGGTGTATAGAATGGTAAAACCATCAGCCACTATGACATTGAATCCATTGAAATTTTTTGTTTGCAATCCTCCTCTAGCAACCAACCCCAATGAAGTTGAATGTTGCTCCCTTGTCAATTAGAACCGTAACTTTGTGTCCCTATAAATTTCCCATACTCTACAAGGATGATATTTAAGAGCACCCAACAATGTTGCAATTGTACCCCCTAGATGTTTACCTTACTCTTTTATCTTTGATTCAAGTTCACATTTTTCAACTTCTAGCTCTATTTCGTCCTCCTCTGAATGCTCATCAAGAATTACTTCAATTTAATGCACATGAACTTTTCCCAAGCATCGATTTCCAAGTTCCCAAGATTTTATGCAAGAAAAACACAACTTGTCTCAACAAAGCTCATTTTTGGTCACTTCATCAAAACTACTCTTTTGTGGTAATGACTTTTGTTGAGGAAACCCATTTTGAAAAGGTTTCATTTTCTGCCCTATGGAAGGGGTTTTCTGCCCTATGGAAGGGGTTTTCTCATAGTTGCAAGCCTCGTGAAAAACTTGGCGAGGGAAGGAAAACTCGCGAGTTCTTTTCGCTCCTAAGTTTTTGAGACACTTGTACGCAAAAAATTGCACCGTACTTTTTCCAAAAACTTGCAGTACTTTTGGCGAGTTTTTGCAAAAAACCTGCGCAATCTGGAAAACGCCCAAGCAGCCAGCTAAAAAGGCATTTTGAGTTATTTTTTTCATTCATTTGCGTCTCTGCTTCAAAAAAAACACTAAAATGATGTGTTCCATGAAGGTTTGAGTAGCTTTGATGGTCTTAATTTGGGTTTTATTGTTAATGCAAAATGATGTACACCATGAAGGTTTGTGTGGTTTTGGAGGTCTTAATTTGGGCTTGGTGGCAGGGGCTCCGCCCCTCAACCCTACCCTGTAATTGCGTCTCTGCTTCAGAAAAAACACTTAAATGATGTGTTCCATGAAGGTCTGAGTAGCTTTGATGGTCTTAATTTGGGTTTTATTGTTAATGCAAAATGATGTACACCATGAAGGTTTGTGTGTTTTGGAGGTCTTAATTTGGGCTTGGTGGCGGGGGCTCCGCCCCTCAACCCCGCCCTATAATTTGAGTCTCTGCTTCAGAAAAAACACTAAAATGATGTGTTCCATGAAGGTTTGAGTAGCTTTGATGGTCTTAATTTGGGCTTATTGTTAATGCAAAATGATGTACACCATGAAGGTTTGTGTGGTTTTGGAGGTCTTAATTTGGGCTTGGTGGCGGGGGCTCTGTCCCTCAACCCCGCCCTATATCGCGACAAGGAACGCGCCCAAGGCGTTGCCCTAGGACCCTGCAAGGGGCTTTGCCCCTCAACCCCGCTGGGGGTGTTACCCCTTGACCCCACCGTAGGCGTTGACCCCAAACCCCCACAAGGGACGCTGCCCCCAGACCCTATTATTATGCTACCCCTCAACCCTATTGGGGGCATTGCCCTCAAACTCCCATTGAATTTATTTGATTTTCTAGGTATTCTCCACTATTTACTTTCAGTTTTACAAAAACAATTTGCTATTTTCATTTTGTTTCAGACTATTAGTATCAGCTATTGAGCATTCCACATGAGGATGTGATTTTGTATCTAATTTTCTTTCAAATCAATCAAATATAACTAGATTCAACTTGTTTCTTCTATTACTCATTTTATTGACTCATTGGATGCATATTATCATTGAATTTTGCAAAACAAATGCGCTTTTAATGAAATTTAAGCAATTTTTTAAGTTGCCGAGTTTTTTCCAAACCGTATTTTCCAAGCTTGCCGAGTTTTTACAATTGGCGAGTTTTTCAACTATGGGTTTTCTAATATAACTTATTCTTGGCAACTGAAATTTCTAAATTCAAAACGCTCTCAATAGCCTCCTAAAGGGTCATGGGTCAAATGCCTTAATCAAACCCCCAAGAGGTTCAATTAACCTGTCAATAAAATTGACAATTAATCTTCTTTCTATAACATCAAACACAATTACCAATAATTTTTGGAATTCCTCCACATCTTTCTCTACTATTCCCTCTTGCTTTAATTGGGCCAACTCTCTTAAATGAATTTTAGGATCATTTCTATCAAACCTTTCAATAAACCTTTTGCAAAATTCATCATATGTGTCAATTAGACTATGATCTTAGGTAGCCAACCCATGGTACCACCATTCATGCATTGTGCCTTTCAAGTGTAAGGTGGTGAATATGATGGCATCATCCTCCATAATACATTTCAAAGATAGGTATGTGTCTAACTTTTGCACCCATGCATGAGTAGTACACTTACTAGAACCATAAAATGTAGATAGTGTTAATTTTCCTAAAACTTGCTGATGGTCATATTGTCTTGGTTGAGATCTAAGTTCAACTCTTGGTCCATTCATGTTTCTTTTCATAGTTATGTGATCAGTGAGACTCATTCCTTCTTGAATCTCTAGAGGGAGATATCTATATTGAACATAAATGGTATGAATATCATCCTACACTGGGTTTTGTGCTTCCCTTATAGGAACTTCTTCCCTTTGAATGAAAATAGGACGAAGAGGTCTACCAACAGACCCAACCATGGTTCTCCATGTGGAACTTTTGTTCTTATTATGGTTACTATTATTGGCTTCAAAAGAAGCTTCCTTACTATTCTGATTATTGAAATTTACAACATTATTTGGTGTTTTGTGGTTGTTATGCATCATATGTAACATCTGCCCCATCATATCTAACATGAGGTCAAACTTCCTTTCAAACTTATCTTCAAGGTCTTTTTAAGCTTTCTTCTCTCTCTCCATCTTTATTTCTTTCGCCTCAAATTCCAAAGGATACTTTAAAAACAATTAATCAAAGATACAACCCCTAAAGTACGTGCACCAAAAGAATGGCTACTAAGTACTTAGTTGTCAAACTCTTATTAACTGTTAGTTTTATGATCAGATATAAAACTCAGAATTTAATTCAAAATCAGACACAACATAACACATAGACACAGCATATACCCTGGGAAAACCTTCCTCTTGAGGGAGAAAAACCCAGCAACAATATCACTTATCTATTGAATGATAAACAAAAGTCTCCTTTACAATGAGGCCACTAAAGCAAACAATATATATCACTTATCTATTGAATGATATATCACTTATCATCGCAAACCCCAAACTAAAGCAATATCCAGAGGTGCTCTTCCGATCAGCAACACACCCTGCTCAATCAGAATCAGAATATCCATGCAACTTCAAGTCCACACCAAAAGAATATCTCAAGCCATACCCAACTGTGCCACGCAAGTACCTCAGGATATGCTTCCACTGCAACTAGATGTATTTGCCTTGGTTCACACATGAACTGACTAAGTGCACTCACTGCATAGCAAATATTTGGTCTAGTGTTGACTATATACATCAATGATCCAATCAATTGCCTGTACATGATAGGATCCACCAAATCTGAAGTAGCTGCAGCCTCTTATAACTTTTGCAAATTGGTTTCCATAGGTGTAGACATGGATTTACAATCCATCATACCAAATCTCTTCAAGATGTCTATTGTATACTTCCCTTGACTTAGAAAGATCTCATTAGGTCTCTGCCATACTTCTAAGCCAAGGAAGTAATGCATGTACTTAAGATCCTTCATTTCAAATTCAAAAGCCAACTCCTTCTTGCATTTGATAATGAGGTGTTCTTCACAGTAAGAAATAGATCATCAACATAAAGAACCAAGATCAACTAGATCACCATCTTCTTCAGGTTCAGTAGGCTCCCTCTGAATCTTCAAGTACTTGCATCAATCTTCTGACCTCTTCGTCCAAGATTACCTGCAATGCTTGCCTTAGAGAAATGTTGTACAGCGCACACCTCTAGTACTGTAGAGAGTTTAGGATTGTCCTCTTCGACCTCATCCCAGATCACTCCATTCTGAATAGGTTTGCGGAGCTACCAATATCAAATCCAGATGACTGTCTTGTGCAATTCTGATCTCAGCAGCTGAAGAGATCTTCCAAGGACTTTAGCATTGGCCTTGCAACCCTGCAACCTTCACTTCTTCTCAATGAGTCACAAAACTTCCTCTTGATCCCTGCCTCAGAGATTGCAAAGAAGACTTCTAGAAGTGAACTCCCTCTATTGACAGAATCTCAATACTTTTTCTTGGACATGCTCTCAACTTGAACCTTGAATCCTCGGATTTTAACTCCCTCTTCGAAGTAATGACAACTTGAATAGGTTCTTCCTCTTCAAAGAATGTCTCCAGCCACCAACTCAGTCCCATGGCTACAAGTTGTGACTCCATGCTTGATCATTTCTTTGGTCGGCATGACTTCCTCATAAGATGCCTAAAGCTCTTCCTCCTTGTGCAATCTCTCATTACCTTCTTGCTCCTCGATCCATCCTAGAAGCGTTTTAGAGAGAGACTACTAACAGTTTATAACTATCCAAAGAAATATCAAGGCTAGAATCATACAAGGTTTACTATCCCAAGATATAGCATGAACACATAATATTAAAAACATGAAATGCTTATCTCTTAATAGTTTATATATAAGAATCAACCTATAAGTGAAATATGTAGAAAATAAAAAAAATCAAAATAAAGAAAGAGAAGAACTTATCTTGTTGATTCTGATACATTTGCTTTCATCTTTTCTGCTCTCGGAAGTGCTAATCTCAGCACAACAAAAGACAATCTGCCCATCACATATTTCTTAGATACATTATGCAACCAGCATATTCAATATAGGGCCAGGCCTCTCAAGGCACCATCACAGTCCATGCACATAGACAATGGTATCGATGTGATCAATCAATCATAGTCGAAATTGCAATTCTCTTTTTGTTTCTAAGTCACACTCAGAAATCTTCACACCTAGCATGAACTAGTTTGTAATGAATTAATGGTATCTTCAAGGGAACTTATGTCAAAGATCACCTACTCAACGGAAACCATGACCTTTTACTAATCACAAAATTATTGCAGATCTGCACAACTCAGTAGACTAAAATTTACCCTAGATTTCAAAAAAAATTTAAACAAAAGGAAATACTTATCTCATCAAAATTTCCTTAATTGTTGCGCTGCACTTGTCTTTCCTGAGATAGAGATGAATGAAATGCGACACAGTATGAGCCAAGTCCCCGACTATCTGATCAATCTGGCTGAGAGTCACGACTTCCCATAATGGTCTGGCTGAAAGTCACGACTTCCACATTCTCAGGAACATTCCCGTGCAAGGCTTCCGCAATCAAAAGACATGGAACTCCTCTGCCTCATGAGGCACATGAGAGGGCTAGCCCATCCTTCACTCACAACAGGAGCCCATCCTAAATCAATCCTTGAAAGCTTTATTGAGGATAAATCATGCTATCCTGAATTAATGATCTGAACTGCCCCGAGTACTAAAATGTGAGCCGATAGTGTTGGCACAGCAATGAAGTCTAATCGCCAGTTAGCGGGATCACAGTCTAGGTTGATCTCGATACAGCTCGGAATCGCAATGCTTATGATCGCTCGATATGCATGGGAAATAGGAGGTTGTGATTGGTCGGTCGACAGCTGCTAAGGAGAGCGATTAATGATGTGCCAGCGCCCTTTATAGTGGCGCCTATCCTTCAAAATGTTGGATGTCTATTAGAACACCCAACCACTAGAGTCTTGGATTTGGCAAAGGCTAAGGTTGCATGTCACGAACTTCATGATGATCAGATTGATGGCGCAAGTGTAAGATCCGACTCCTTTGTAGTCATCGATTGCCCAGCAAGCGAATTCCTGTGACTAGCGGTTCCTTCTTGCTTTCCTCGAACTCCATGCGATATAGGGTGAGTGATGCCTATGGCGTGAGCTAGTGGCTCCGCCACAATAAATCACTTAATTGCCTTCTTCCCTGTGGATGCTCCCCGCTCGATGACCTGGAGCAGATCGCATAGTGGTTTCCATCTCTGTTGATCAATGAATCATGCATCTAATCCGTCATGATAAGAAGACTTTTAACACTATGTTTGCATCTGTAGCTATGCCTCCATCAATGGCAATAACATTGACCAAAGATAATGAATATGACAACCCGTCCAACATTGAAGATGCGATTCTAAGTCCAATCTGATCAAGTTTTCCTTAAACCCGCTCTGATACCATGTTAGTTTTATGATCAGATATAAAACTCATAATTTAATTCAAAATCTGACACAACATAGCACATAGACATAACATATACCCTAGGAAAACCCTCCTCTTGAGGGAGAAAAACCAACAACAATATATCGCTTATATATTGAATGATAAACAAAAGTCTCCTTTACAATGAGGCCAATGATGAGGCCAAGAATGGCACCACAATCTGATGCTAACACAGAAATAATGTAATGCTTATGCTGATGACAAACTCAGCCTTCTACAATGCTATGATCAACCTCTTCAATATATTGATCTGCACATGAAGTATATCTTCCTTGAAACTCACAATCAATGCAATGAATTGACTCGCACAATAAGGATGAATATGATAATCGATGAACAAGTGAATATGAATGCCATAAGGATCGAACAGCATCTCTTATTTATACTATTCGATTGGAGAAGACTTCAAGGGATGCGACTCTTCAAAAGCTTCATGTCGGCCTTTACCAAAGTCCTGTCTCTTAGAATCATGAAGTCGGCCTCAGTGTAGTGAAATGTCTCTTCAATAAATCGCCAATTAGAAAGGGTCAGCCTCAATGAATAAATATGAATTAACAAATAGATAAACATCATTTAATTTACAAGTGACGTGACTCTTCACATCGGATGTCTCTATAAAATAAATAGCCATTAGGCTATATGCAATTTTATGTCTTGAATCGGGGGCTGGAAGGATGAGCCCGAAGCTGCTATAACATCAACATTAACTACCCATGAAAGAGATTGCAATGGGCTCAAATGAACCCCAAATCATGTTTTGATGACCTCAAACTTCACGAGATGAATTATAGATTAAATTTGAATATATATGAACAATCCTAGGTTACAACTATTTGGCTATTTATGACAAGGATTAGTTAAAGAAGTGCTAGCACCCCTCAAGTATATCCTAATAAACCAATGGATCCTTTGGTTCTCTCCAACAAGTCATCATCCTTGGAGGAAGTCATTGACCTTTTTGAGGCTTTCTAATCCATGCATATTCTATGTGTTCCTTCTTTCTTTCTAGTTAATAATACTATAATGGCAATTTAGATGGTTAAATGAAGCCTTTCTCAACTAACTCTTTACATATATTTCTACCTCTTTGTTTTCTGCGAAGCTTGATTTATATAATAATACCTGATAGGTAAGATGAATTCCCTCTTAAGACTTCGTTCAATTTATCAATCCACTTCCATTGGAAGGTGTAGTGCTCTAGCTCAATCTTTTGGGAACATCGCCAAACTTTGACACAAGGCTTAAACCATACCTCTACATTTGGGGGTAGATAAGCTTGACCCTTGCTTAATTAAATCTGCATGCCTTTCCCCAGCCAATCATCTTTGCTACTAATTTGATTCTTCCCTTTGGAAAGTTGAAAACATGGCAGTAAAGAAATTTTATAATAGCACATTGAAATGCCCATTTCAAGACAAGAATTAAATCATACACGCCAATCCTTATTGTATTGAAGAGTCATTTATCATTTTTCTCTTTTTCAAAAGGTAAATCTTGCATGAAGTTATGGACTAAGCTCGGATCACATTCTTAAGATTAATAAAAATGTGTCATACTCGAATGTTTCCCATAATTATAACACCACAACCTTGTTACATGTGCACATGTGTACTGGAGCTATAAGCCTCCTTATTGAGGTGAGGAGGATCTGAATGTAATGTCCCCTCCAAAGTGAGACATTCGTATTCAGTAGATTGCTAATGAAGGTGATGGGAGGGTCTTTTGAGGATTGTATCAGCTCCAGCATTCAATGATGATTAGCTTTGGCTTTCGTTCGAGGCTTTCGGGACTCAGTCTGCTCAGCTTACTATTTATAGTAAGTCAGACATGGACAGTGTGGGACCCTTACTATTCTTAGTAAGGCATGTGATCGTATGCAAAATCATCGGATGAGACCCCAGTTCAGATGGCGTATAAAGGGATGATGAATTTAAGGAGTTATTAATGTTATTTGGTTTAAATAACATTAATTAATTAAAAGGTGATATTTTAATGTTATAACTTGAGGGTCGAAACGTCATTAAAAGGGGGCCAAATTAATGAATTAATTATTGGGTGCCAACTCCTAAGTTTTGAGTGAAATATTAAAAGATGCAAATAAATAACATTTTAACGTTATTAAATGCCTTTTTGGAGAAAGTTCAAACTTCTCTTGAAGACATATATATTTCACTTTGGGGTTTTTTTGGAGATCATCCGATATTTTTCTTTCCAATCACCTTTGCTCAAGAGTTCAACCATAAAGTGTTTTTTCAAAAAAAAATTGTATTGTGCTAGCTCACTGCCTTTGAATCCCTTGGTCTCATAGAACTCCCACTGTTTAAGAACTTCTAATTATGTAACCGGGATCATTAATCTAATTAGTATTCTTAAAATATATGACCACATTAATAAATCCAATGCACTCTTTAGGATGATCAAATGAAGTATCCTTCCTCCTTATGATCAATCTCTATTAAACATTTGTCACAGAGGCAATAAAATTGTAACATGAGGAGGGCAGCCTGGCAGCCTGTCTTTAAATGGATTGTCTTATTGCTAACCATTTAGGTAATGACCAATTACATGTTCAACATTTCCATGGGATCCATACAACCAAAGGGTTTATTCAAACTCCGATTGGCCCAGAAAAGGGATGAAACTCATGTTGCAAGAGAAAAGAAATTCCCTTTTAGAGGATTCTTCAAATTTGAAAATGATACAGATGCTGTTTGCAGCTGGGAAATCAATACTAAAAGTAATCATATCAACATTCGCATCATTTTGTATATATGGTTTGTGTACAACTGAGTGGGAGAATAGTCTGGAGATCAATTTGGTGGTTGATGGACCAGAATGTAAAGGAGTTATTAATTTGTTTATGCTACATTATTAACTAGCAATGAACTTATTGTTCAATTTATAATTAACGTTTCTAAATTGTAAGACATAATGGAATTCTTTGAATAGTTTAGGAGAAGTTTCATTTTTCTTCTCCTACATACAGATTATATTTGCTCTCCAAAACATTTGCAACAATCCCCCTCCTTTGCCTTTTTCTCCCATCTATGAATTGCTGGTCTGCTGTTTTGGTTTTCGTTTAGGTCATAAAACTGGAAATCCAACCAGTACAAGAAGCAATGACATAAATTAGTATGCCTTTTAGCATTTTTAGTTTCATGGGCGGGGGCCCTAGCTCGGTTGGCTAAGTAATTCCGTTGCGGCTCTGCTGGTCACGAGTTCTAGTCTCCCCCTGTCCCGTGGTACCGGAGGGTGTGTCGCGCCAGCGCCGCCGGTCACGTTAAAAAGTTTACCAGGCGCACTGCAGTTTATAGGGGGTCGTGCTACCCGATTCCTGCAGTCTAAAAAAAAAAAAAAAGTTTCATTTTGTTTTTTATTATATAAGCGCTTTGATTAGATAGTTTCATTTTGTTAACAATGTTCCTGTGAAGGCAGAAAGCCAAATGTTTCATTCATTCGATCATTCTATATACTTGTACGTCGAATGATAATATTGAAGGACTTTGGCTTCTACTGCCATATTTTTTAGCATATGCCTGTCTGATTTCGATAACACTTCTGTAAGTTGTTTTTGTTTAAGTATGCAACCCCAATTTTCCAAACATTGTATCTTATATATATTTCTTCAAGGTTTTTGCTGTACAATTTCTGGAGAATTATTTAGTCATGGAGCAATTGCAGCCTAGCCCTGACTTTTAACATTTTATCAAAGTGATAACTTTCTTGTGACTTTGATTGCCGAGAATATCTTTGTTGCTGCAGATAGATTGTTGAAGATTGCAGACTAGATTATTAGCAATTGTCTCCCCTTTATCAAAGACTGATTAATTTGTGATATGTGAAATTGTACCGTTGCAAAAAATTGGATTCCATGAATTTTGTGCTATACCAGATGTTCAGCATTTGAGACAGAAATGAGAAAGAATAATAGCATTGGAGCATGCAGATATGAGAGATGCTATTATGTATTGGATGCCTAGAAATTTACTGCAAAGTGCCACATTGATTCCATTAGAAGATGATTTAGTAACTTAGTGCCAAAACATGGAGAGAAGAAAGGACATGCAAATACAGTCATTTTGACTAAATTTCATCAGAAATGAATGCCATTATGATTTATCTTGTTATTGTTATAGTATGCCTTTTCTTTCTTCTGGACAATGTTCGTGGTGTGTAAGGCTACGCCACAAGGTTTGGGACTATAACGTATGATTTGCACACTTTCTCACAAATTTATTTAGAGATAATGAGCCACATACTGAGCGAACGGGATGTGCAGACTTCCTCATGTATGAATTTAGAGATAATGAACCATATATGGAGCAAAAGAGATGTCCAACAGTGTGACTAGATGAAGTTATGAAAAGTAAAGAAACAGCTATGCATAATTGAAAAGTTGCTGCAGAAGGATTTCCTGCAGTTTCTCTAAAACCATACTGAAAATTCTAAGAGTACTTACTAGATGAAGTTATGAAAACTGAAGAAAGAGCTATGCATAATTGAAAAGTTGCTGCAGAAGGGTTTCCTGCAGTTTCTCTAAAACCATACTGAAAATTTTAAGAGTGCTAAAGAGTTTTGATTAGGTAGGTTTGCAGTTCTTGCCAAACTGGCAACCTGTTAATCGCAGCTTTCATCACTAGAAAGAATGGTAGGCCTCATCCCTGCCAAGGTTTTTGTGTTGATAATCTTTGTTAAAAGTTAATGTATTATTGGTTTCGTGTGTTTAATTGTGGAGCAATGGTTGGATGGATTTCAACTGTAGGAAAAGTGTTGAAAATCACATCCATGGCAGAAAGGTGAAAGCACCCTGCTCATAATTGAGAACATGCATGGTCAATTCCTGCTGGACAGCAACCAGTAGCAACAGTAACCATATTTGCATTTTGCTGAGAATTTTAAATTTCTCATTTTTAAGCATTCTAGGTTTCAAGGTAATAATCCCAGGAGGGTAGAAACCCAAATATTTAATTCATCCGATAACATTGTGAATATTTTAGCATGTAAGATGAAAGAGTTGAAGCATTTTAGTTTCTAATACTACTTTCACATGCATATGAACCTGCGGTTTCGATTAGTCTACCATACATTGTTTTTCCTAGAAGATGCAATCCCTGATCTTCACATTCTGTATTTCTATTTGCTGCGGCAAATTCTGTTGTAAATTTTTATTGTTATTCAAGTGCGAATAATTGCAGCCCAGACCTGATTTCGAATACCACGCTTTAAAACCCGTAACAGATTTGTAAATTATCAAATTTAGAAATGGCAAAAGGAGGGAACTGGAAACAGACTAGGCCGAACAGAGCGGACGAATCATGCACGAGATTTGTGGTTTCGACGTTTACGCCATAATTGTCAGAAAAACTTTCACCTACGTATACAAAGTTAAGTTTATTCCTATAAATATTGTATATTAACATGGAATCCTTAAACGATACATATCTGGATTCCACAATGCAAAGCACTGCAAACTGAAATCTTAATAGAAGCATAATATAATGGAACTCCAAATGCAGTCTCCGGAATATTTTTAAAAGAGTGAAAAAAGATAAGAAAACTACCAGCAACTTCATCAATCTTTCGTTCTTCCCTGTTTCTCTGGTGACAACGACCTTATGCAGAGCCACAGTAGAGCCATTTGCACATTTCTGTTTCTCACTGGCTAAACCTCGTCTTCCTGTAAAAGCGCCCCCGCAGTAAACGCCATTGACCGATATTTACCATTAATGCAAATTGAATCTAAAAAATTTAAGATAGAAGAAGAAAAGCACCTGCAATTAGATGAATAGAGCTTCTTGTTTGAAATTGAGTTTCGAATTTGCAAAAAGAGGATGAGTATGGAGATGGTGGAATTGCAGTCGCAGCAAGAAATGTAGAGAGAGTGAGAGCCGGGGCCATGCGGAAGCCTCTATGCCAACTGCACGCCTTCATTGCACAAGTGTTGAGATCTCCTTCCTCTTTACCCTTAATTTGTAACATAATATCTTTTCCGACTGCCCCACTGCTGTAAGCGTATCCAATTGTTTGGGCCGAAAGAGGAAATGGGGCAGATTTATTTTGTATATTGTTGAGGTGTGCAGATAACTAAAACTGTTTATCTTATTTTATTTTAGTGCGATGTTAGGTTTTGTTTTATGCTGCCATTTATGGGTACATAAAACTTTTCCCATGAATCAAATGATAGCAGTTTTAGTTAATCAGTTCTATATTTGTAAATTTCTAATGGCATCTCAAAGAAATTTAGATATTGAGCTATTGGTGGAGTGTCTAAATTGGATGGATGTAGGGTTCTACTTAGGTATTTTTATCCTAAAATATAATTGAAATTTAGGAAGATTGCACTACATAAAAATAATATTTGAATAAATGATAAAAAAATTAATAAAATTATTGTAAATTGTATTTAGTTTATATATGATCTTAAATAATAAAGTATGTCTTAATATTTGCAGGGTAATTTCAAATGGATAATCGTAGAGTAAGTCAACCATCAAATTTAAGTTTTAATTGGAGCTCCTCTTATATTTCATAGACAATTATTGCATATGGAGTTTGAAACTTGAATTCATGTGTTTTTTTTTAAATTATGGGATTTGAATTCAACACATATTTGTGTTCGTGTGAGTTGTTATAGTGTTGTAAGTAGTTGTGAACTTGATTTTGTATGATAATATTGTAGTATGTAGAGGAGATAAGTGTTTATCCTCTATATTTTTCACCACATTTAATGTCATTTTGGGTCAATGTTTTTCATACATGACTTTAATGTATAATTTGGTTATTCTAATATGTTTATTGGTTCCAAGTTTGAATCCTACACTATGATATGCAATGTCCCTCATCACTCTTTTGGTTATGATGACTCCTTTGCAACCCAACACCAATTTATTTTGATTATGATTGATCATTCATAGCCCTACATTTCCTTCTGGGTTAAAGTGATCCTCTCACAATCCTACACCTACGTTTTGACTTATATTCATTTTTTATGATGTTGTTAAGTAATTGTTCATGTTTGTTTTAGATTTTTAATTAGATGTTGCTAATGAAACTTTATGCTTGTAAATGTGATGATGGAGCTATCCTTATAATGAGCATGTGTGGATCATTGCCCATTTCTATATCCTCTTTATATGTGTTTGTCATTTGCAACTTTCATCTTATTACTTATTTACTTTAGCATGCATGATTCATAATAGTTTACATGCAAGTCAAAGTGCAGACAAAATGTAAGGTGGAACCATTTGTTTTAGACACACTTTGACCTTTTTTCCCAAATCCAATAATCAAATGGTGTATTTATATTCAAGAGTTGACATCCAGCTCATACCTTATTTGATTATGAGTCCTTATCCCCTAGTGGTTTAGACCTAACCCTCAAATTTGTTATTCTTGAACCTACTTCAAAACTATAAGCGAGACCCTAAATTTGGTTTCAAACAACACATGTGAGATTGACCCCCTTTTTCCAAATTCAAATTAATTATGGGCTTAGTTTGACTTACTACCAATGAGGCATTGTCCATTGAGTCAAACATAGAACATTCAATATCAACTCATTAACATGTCACTAAAGCATTACTTAGGAGCATTCCATCAACATCTAAGATTAGAAGGATAGTCATAGGCATTTTACATTCTTACTTGGGTGTGTTCAAACTTAATCAAAATCATCAAATTGATCTAAGGGCTTAACATAATTGACTTCTCATCCCTAACATAGCAAGTACTAATGGTCTTCCTAGGAACTGACATTCTTAGATATTAGAGGTGGACAAGATTATATAGATCAAGATGCAAAGTTCAAGATCATAAAGCAAGTTCAAAACAATAAAAACAAATTTGAGATTACAAATGTGAATATCACAATTACAATTATGAGACTAACCCAAAACAAAGTGCAAGAACTGAAGATGAATAATATAATTTAAAATTAAATTGCATGCCAACTTATTAAAAACATCTTTTTAATCACATGTGAAACTAGATGCTTTTACATTTTATCAATTTCATTGTACACTTGGGTAATGTTTCAAAAAAAAAAAATTACCTAAAATAATAATGTATTGATTATTTAATTTAAAAATTTACCCGGACATCTAAATAAAATATACTTATTGAAGGGCAACTTTAAATGAGTGTTTGTAATGAAAGATTTGCTTTAGGCCCAATTTAGTTTGAATGATGAGGGGACCACTCCGTGGCATTGATTTGCAAAATGAGGCCTTGGGACCATCTGACAGATGTCAGTTGCCCTCATGTTTCAAAATTAAATATAATATAATACATATTTTATACTAATTACTCACCAGGTCCAAAGCTTCTGCAACTTGGAGTGAAATCAACGCAAACAAGCTTTATTTCTTCCACGTAAGCCAACAGTTTTAATTATGCGTAATGGCCTCCATGCTAAAATTTGCCGTCATCATACGGAGACAAATATCTTTTTCTGTCATCATGTACGAGCTAATTTGTTCCAATGTATCCAATGTTCATCCTCCACGTTTCAAAGTTTTGATTGGTGGTAAAGTTTTGAAGGTTTGTTCAATGTATCCACTGACCATCCTCCACGTTTTAGCTTATATTAATTTAAGGTATGAAGATAAAAGAGTATAGAAGTATAGGTCCTATTATTACCTAGTGTTTTTAAAAAGTAGGTATTTCAACTAACCAACTATGAAAAAGATACAATTTTTTTGTTTTGGGTTTATGGAAATATTTTTATATCATTGTAAATGAAAGGAAAGAGTTTAGAAATGCTTGGATTTTTTTTGTATTATTGTAAATGAGATGAAAAATTTTAGAAATGTTTATGAGGTAAAGTGTTCTAGAAGATCAAAAATTGCAATAAACATGCATCACGCTAATATATTCATAAAATATAGGGGTTGTTTAATTAGCTTTAGGAAGACTCTCTTCTTTGTGATAATAGATCATGTAGTGTCATTCAAAATAGTGATGTAAAAACACACATAGTTGAGTTCAAAAAACACTAATATTTTTAATGAGGGATCATTGAATGTGATATGAAATGTTGATACAAATAAATACACACTTGAATTGAAAAAGAACCTTATACAGTAAACATTTTTTTTATTCCCTATTTAGTGTTTAGACATTTATGCATGTTAATGTCTCGTTTACTTGTCCACTTGTCATGTCTCGTCGATGTATTCTTCCTTCTACTTAGCTCTTCCTTTATCACCATTTTAGGCCAAAAATGTTTCTCCATACTTGTGTATTTTTATGTCTAAGCCAGTATTGATGACTCTAATGGGAAAGTACATATTTCAACTAATAGAATCTCAAATGAAATTGGTGTTTTGGTTTTGAGGTTGCTTGTAATTAAAGGCTTTTGGATTCTCTATATCTACCTCCAATTTTTCTTTGACACACTATTACCCCAAAGTTCACATTTGTAGAGGACTACTTGTGTGACAATATGACAAATAGTGTTCTCTTAGTTTTTCAATCCCATAATTATGTGTTTTCTATACCTATTTTGAACTGATTATAAAGTCTTTCACCCTATATTATTTTTTCCATGCATGTCTTTGAACTAAACCTAATGTGAAAATCAAGCCTAAAGTACTATTATTCTTCCACTATTTCCAATGGGCTCCCTTCAAAAAAGAGGTTAAAGGGATAAATCTCCTCTCCATAAATTTATCTAGGTCAATTATGCTTTAGATAAATGAGTTGGAACTCATAATGAATTTAAATATTGATTAAATATGATACTTAGCTCAAAATTTGATGATGGAGATTTATTATGATAAATGTAAGTTGATTCACTGGTGCAGGAGCACCTGGCAAAGTTCAAGGTTTATAGAAGTTTTGTTTGAAGTTATTATTTTTTGGTTTTTCTTTTCATAAGGTCATGTAGACCATTTAGTGGTGATCTTAGGAATGTTTTTTATTTGTTGGAAAAGGGTGGACAAGTGTTAAGTAGTTTTAGATCTTCATTTTGGCTAAGTTGTAAAAATTGCCAAAGTTTGAAAAACACGGTGGGTTTTATAAAGTTTGTTTTAGGTCATCTAAAAAGCTCGACCCATGAAGCTCAACTGCTTGGGAAGCCTATTTAAGGCATGAATCGACCCTGAGGTAGGGTTGGAGGTATTATTGTTAAGTGGCATTTTTGTAAGTGGAAGAAAACAACATTCAAAGATAGTTTTTCTGTATTTTTTGCATTGAAACTGAGTTTTAATGGAGTGATCCTGTTGTTATTTTGTGTGTAGTATGTAGTGTTCACATTATAAAATTTTAGTGTGCTGTTCATTTACCTTCATAAATCATTTTTCAACTTCTACCTGTACATAGTTTGTTTTCAGCTTTTTCAGGCCTGTAACAGGCAGTTTTAAAATAATGGAGTCCTAGAGCACTCTCCCACTATACAAATTGTACAGCCTCTTGGTATTTGTGTCTAGGCTCCCTCGTTGTAAATATGGTAGCTTGTAGGGTTTGTGGAAATGCAGGAGGCGCTAGAAAATATTTGCCCTAGGCAAGCCAGTGCAGGTCTGGTTGGGGCAGACTTGGAGAAAACGAAGCATAACTTACAGGGGAGTAAAGATTTTTGAGAAATTCTTTTTGCAGAATTTAGGGGGTGGTCTTGGCTAAGTATGGTGATCAGGAGGAGGTTTTATCAGTGCATTTGATAGGATAACTTTTCACCAGTCCTAAAACTATTTTTGAGCAGCTTGAAACCCTAGGTTCTTGACATTTTTTGCATTTGGACAGTGTACGGCCTATACAAAGCTAAAACCCTAGGAATATTTGAGGCATTAGCATGAGAAACTCATACCATAAGCAAAGTACCTTGATTCTTTGGTGGGTTTAGGAGGAAAAGACATTTTAACTCTGTTCAGAGGCCTAATTGTGCTCTTAGGCTAGTAGCCCAAAAGTAGGGTTTGGTGGTAGCGATGAAAGAATGAAGACTTGTGGTTGAATAAGAATCACAGTGGGATGGTTTTGAAGCACTTGGAGGATACCACACACCCCTGCAACAAGTTGAGGAGATTTGGAGTGTTAGTTGGTTCTTAGAAAGATTAAGGGCCAAGGTGGAAAATGGAGGAGGAAGCACCAAGTTTGGCTTGGTTAGGAGTATGCAATTGATAGGAGGGTTGGCCAGAAGAACCAGGGGTGTCTAAAAGTCTTAGAATCTATAGGTTCAAGAAGGTGGAGAGAAACACCAAAGGTTTTGCCAAGGTGAGACCAAGAGCATGAGACTGTGATTGTCTCATTCAACCCTTGCCCTATCATTCACCAAAGTAACAGAATTGTAAAGCTTATTTTAATGAAGATCTCAGACTCTACAAACTAACTATTTGTTGCTTAGATTCACCTATGTGAATGCAAACCAAATGTCTATAAGTGTAGATCTAAACTTGTGCACAAACTTGAACTATAATTCATAGATTTGAATAGATAGAATGTGGACTATTAAAATTTGTTCACCTTGATTTTTATTGTTTGAATTATTGCAAGGATTGATAGTGTTTAGGAGTGCCTTTAAGGAATTTATTTGATTGTAAGGATTAAGTTACCCTTATTCAAAACCCTTGTTGGATAGATATAATGGTGATGAATCAAGATCGATGATAGTAAGCAAGTGTGTAAAAAACCTATGATATTGACCGCCTTGAGTACATTGAATTTGAATAGGAGAGTAGCTCTCAAGATTACAAGTCTACTAGACTAGTTAGTTACAAATTCTCACTTAGTTCTAGTTCTATATGTTGGTCTGGAAAAAAGTAGAGTGCTATTATTTTTTCTTCCACAAAGGTTGAGTATGGGGTTTTGTGAATGTTAAAACAAAGGCCCTCTAGCTTCAACATATTATTATCGAGTTTAGTACTTAGTTTCACATGCCATTTGTAATATTTTGCAACAACCAAAGTGCTATATGAACCTCTCAAAATCTAATCCATCGTCAATAGACCAAACACCTTGAGGTCCACATGCACTCAATTTGGGAGCTCATTCATGGATAGGTCATTGGTCTCTAATATTGACCAACTATTGACTAGGAAATCGGCATCTTCACCAAACCCTTTACAAAAAATATTTTTCTTCGTTTATGAGTTTTTATTAGTGGTGTGGGAGGCTAAATATTGGGGAGTTTATTTGTCTCTCTTTGAGGCAAGGCTTCTCTCTTTTTTGGGGGTGAACTTCTTTTTAGGGGGATTTGTATAGACACGAGTACCTCATCAAGCTTCATTTGTTGGGAACCATATTTTTGTCCAATTAAGCTACACATATGGGCCTGGGTATTAATGTAGGTTTTTTATTTTCCTTGCTTAGATATTATATTTTCTTGCATATATTTATTGTATCTTTCTTAGGTAAATATACTGTATCATCGTGAGCATAGAGAGAATCTTCCATGAATGTAACCTTCACCTATTTTTGGGTAATTGAAATTATTTTTGTTGTTATAGTGTCGTAAGTAGTTGTGAACTTCATTTTGCATGGTAATATTGGAGTGTGTAGATGAGATAAGTGTTTATCTTCTATATTTTTCACTACACATTTTATGTCATTTTGGGTTGATATTTTTGATGCATGAATTTAATGTATAATTTGACTATTCTAATATGTTTTATTGGTTCTAAGTTTGAATCCTACACTATGATATGCAATGTCCCTTGTCACTCTCTTTTGGTTATGATGACTCATTTGCAACCCAACACCAATTTATTTTGATTATGATTGATCATTCATAGCCCTACATTTCCTTTTGGGTTAAAGTGATCCTCTCACAATCCTACACCTATTTTTTTATGATGTTAAAAGTAATTGTTCATGTGATGATGGGGTTATCATTATAATGAGCACATGTAGATCATTGTACATTTCCATATCCTTTTTATATGTGTTTATTATTTGGAACTTTCATGCTATTACTTGTTTACTTTAACATGCACGATTCATAGTATTTTACATGAAAGTAAAAGTAGAGGCAAAATTTAAGGAGGAACCATTTGCTTTAGACACACTTTGACCTTTTTTCCCAAATCCAATAATCAAATGGTGTATTTTTTTTCAAGAGTTGGCATCCAACTCATACCCTATTTGATTATGAGTTCTTATCCCCTAGTGATTTAGACCTGGCCCTCAAATTTTTTGTTCTTAAACCTACTTCAAAACTATAGGTGAGACCCTGAATTTGGTTTAGAACAACACATGTGAGATTGACCCCCTTTTTTTCCAAATTAAAATTAATTACGGGCTTAGTTTGACTTACTACCAATTAGGCATTGTCCATTGAGTCAACATAGAACATTCATATTTGATTTTAGGATGTTATGTAGATAACAACCCTAATCTAATTGAATATATCAACTCATTCACCTACCACTAAAACATTACTTGAGAAACATTCCATCAACATTTAAGATCAAAAGAATAGTCATAGGCATTTGACATTCTTACTTGGGTGTGTTCAAACTTAATCAAAATCATTGAATTATCTAAGAGCTTAACATAATTGACTTCACATTCCTAGCATAGCAAATTCTAATGGTGCTCCTATGAACTATCATTCTTAAATATTAGAGGTGAACAAGATTATAAAGATCGGAGATACAAAGTTCAAAGTCATAAAACAAGTTCAAAATGGTAGAAACAAATTTGAGGTTGCAGTTGCAGATCACAATTTCAAGTATGAGACCAACCCAAAACAAAGTATAAGATTTTCAATCTAACAAAAACGTCAAAATTTGAAGATAAATGATATAATTTAAAATTAGATCACATGATGTCCAAATTATTAAAAACATCTTTATAATCACATGTGAAAGTAGATGCTTTTAACTTTTTTATCAATTTCAGTATACATTTGTGTACTGTTTCAAATCTCTCTTTTTTGATCCAAAATAATAATGTATTGATTATTTAATTAAAAAAAATTATAGATATATAAATAAAATGTACTTACCATTTGAAGTGCAACTTTAAATGAGTATCTGTAATGAAAGATTTGCTTTAGGCCCAATTTAGTTCAAATGATGAGGCGACCACTCCACGGCATCGGTTTGCAAAATGCAGCCTCGGGACCATTTGACAGATGTCGTTTCAAGATTAAATATGATATAATAAATATTTTATGTTAGTCACTCCCCGGGTCCAAAGAGTGAGGGAAAGCACTTCTGCAACTTGGAGTGAAATCAACGCAAACAAGCTTTATTTCTTCCATGTAAGCCAACAGTTTTAATTATGCGAAATTGCCTCATACCGAGGAAATTGCCTCTGCCGTAATCATACAGGGGGTTAATAGAATTTTCTTGGCTTCGTATGTTTATTATTCATCTTGGTGGATGCCATCTTAAAAAGGTTATGAAGATCTTAATAAAATCATTCATGAGTTTTTGTGGTCCAATTGGGAAGGAAAAGTTGGTTTTAGATCCTCTTCTTGGATTCATTGCATACAACCTAAGAATAGAGGTGGGCTTGGTCTGCTAGATCCTAAAACACAAGGGACTTGCTTAGCTGCAAAATGGATTATCAGATTATCCAGGGATGAACAATGGAATATTCTTGTTTGCCATCATATTGTACAGGCTGCTATGGATCATAAGTGGCAAGGCATTAGATGGTTGGATAAGATTCTATTGGCTCCATTCTTTAGTATTAAGGCTTATTTTCCCTTGCAATCAATCTAGAAGGCCTGAAACAAGTTTGGAACTTTTTGAGTTGGAGGGGGGATTCTTTGCAGTATGGTTTTAGTTTTGCTTCTTCGTCTATTTGGTGGAACAAACTTGTGCAATATCATGGTCATTTGTTGGTTGTTTCCTTCCCTAAACATACTAATTACCTTTTCAAGAAGGGTGTGCAATAGTTTAGGAATATTTGGGATTTCCACTTACAGGATTGGGTTAAGTGGCAACATATTAAAAATACCTTTAAGTTGAATAATAAATATCAAAGGTTTTTGACTTTTGTGAAGTCATTGGTTTCGATGGAGCTTCTTATGAAGCTTTGTACACCTTTATAGTGCAAATTTTTCAAGGATTGGAAATGGTTTGGTAAATTTTAGTTTTTTAGTTTCCCCTTGAAGAAAATCTATTTGAGATTACTTCTAAAGCTGTCACTTAATCCTAGGCTCAATTTAAAATGGAAATGCAAGTTCTGTGAAAAGAAATGGAGGAATTTGAGTGCTCATTTTTTGAAATCTAAAGTTGAGGCAAATGCACAAGTTTTATCATGGAAAATTTTGCATCACAAACTACCTGTAGGTGATAGATTAAAAAAAATAAAAATTAAACCAGCTAATTGTCCTAATTGTCAACGTAGTGAAAGTGTGAAGCATATTTTTTGGGATTGTATAATGGCTAAAAAGAAATGGAATGTTGTCTTTAGCCATTTTCTAGCAAATTTTGGTCACATTTTGTATTGGAAGGAGGTTGTTTTGAGTGTTGGTATGCAAAATAATGTGGTTGGTGATTCTATACGACAAACTATTTTACTAAATATATGGAAATGTAGATGTTCATTAATGTTTTCTAAGCATATGTCAGGTAGTTGGAATTCTAAAGCTTTACTCTGATATCATTCTGTAGTTTGTGTATTTGTGTTTCAGCTTAAAGATGGTGCAAAGGAAGTTGTACAGCATTTGAAGGCCATCAAACTTCATTTTTTACAATTCCATGAGGACGACATTTGGTGCTCTAGACAACTACAATGCCTTTTCAAATTCAAAATTTAAGTGTTGCATTTACTATTTTTCTTCTACATGGTTGTAGAGATGTTAGGAGAGTAGTTTCCTTTAGTTGTTTGGTTGCTACTGTACTTTATTTATGCTATATGTTGGGCAGATGTGTAAAACTTTTGTACATTTTTTGTTTCTATCTCTTCTTCTTTTGTAGTTCCTTTCCTTCGACTGCTCCATTCTTTGTATCTCAGCTTCATTTAATACAAATGTCTTTTTCTATCATCATGTACGAGCTAATTTGTTCCAATGTATCCACTGTCCATCCTCCACATTTCAAATTTTTGATTGGTGGTGAAGATGTTTTAGCTTATATTAATTTAAGGTATGAAGTTAAAAGAGTAGAAGTATTTTAACATTTGATGGTTGGACAACAGGTCCTATCATTCTTGTTTTTAAGAATATTTCAACTAACCAACTATGAAAAAGATACAAACTTTCTTTTTTGTTAGGAAAATATTTTTATATTATTTTAAATGAAATGAAAGATTATAAATGTTTGAAATCATTTTGTATTATTGTAAATGAAATGAAATATTTTAGAAATGTCCATGGGGTCAAGTGTTCTAGAAGATCAAAAATTGCAATAAACATACATCACACTAACACATTCATAAAATATAGGGGCTGTTTAATTAGCTTCAGGAAGACTCTCCTCTTTGTGATAATGGATCATGGAGTGTCATCCAAAATATTGATGTAAAAATATACATAGTTGAGTTCAAAAAGCACTCTAGTCTTTTTTATGAGGGATCATTGAATGTGATATGAAATGTTAATATAAATAAACACAAGTTGAATTGAAAAAGAACTCTATACACTAAACACATTTTTTTATTTCCTATTTAGTGTTTTGACACTTTTGCATGTTAATGTTTCATCTACTTGTCCACTTGTCATTATGTCTCAACCATGTGTTCTTTCTTCTACTTAGCTCTTTCTTTATCACCATTTTAGGCCAAAAAATGGTTCTCCATACTTGTGTATTATGTTTGAGCAATTATTGAATGCTCTAATGGGAAATTACATATTTCAACTAATAGAATCTCAATTTAAATTGGTGTTTTGGTTTTGAGGCTGCTTGTGATTAAAAGCTTTTGGATTCTCTATATCTACCTCCAATTTTTATTTGATATACTAATACCCCAAATTTCACACTTGTAAAGGGCTACTTGTGTGATAGGTAAGATAAGTAGTGTTCTCTTAGTTTTTCAATCCCATAATTATGTATTTTTATATCTATTTTGAAGTGGTTATAAAGTATGTCACACTTCTTTATTATTGTTTCCAAGCATGTCTCTGAACTAAACCTAATGTGAAAATCAAGCCTAAAGTACTATTTTTCTTCCACTATTTCCAATGGGCTTCCTTCATAAAAGACGTTAAAGGAATAAATCTCCTCTCCATAATTTTATCTAGGTCAATTATACTTCAGATAAATGAGTTGAGACTCATAATGAAGTTAAATAAATTAAATGTGATGCTTAGCTCAAAATTTGATGATGGAGAGTTGTTATGATAAATGTAAGAAGTTGATTCACCAAAGTATTAGAATTTTAAAGCTTGTTTTAATGAAGATATCAGACTCTACAAACTACCTATTTGTTGCTTATATTCACCTATGTGAGTCACTATAGTTCATAGATTTGAATAGATAGAATGTTGACTATTAGAATTTTTTCACCTTGATTTTTATTGTTTGAATTATTGCAAGGATTGTCAATGTTTAGGAGTGCCTTTAGGGAATTTTTTTTATTATAAGGATCAAGTTCCCCTTAGTCAAAACCCTTGTTGGATTGATGTAATAGTGATGAATCAAGATCGAGGATAGACAAGCAAGTCTGCAACAAAAAATTATGATATTCACTACCTTGTGTACATTGATTCCAAATAGGCAAGTAGTTCTCAAGATTACAAGTCTACTAAACTAGTCACAAATTCTCACTTACTTCTATATGTTGGTCTACAAAAAAGTAGAGTGCTATTTTTTCTTCCACAGAGGTTGAGTATGGGGTTTGTGAATGTCAACACAAAGGCACTTTAGCTTTAACATATTCTTATTAAGTTTAGTACTTAGCTTCACATGTCATTTGTAATATTTTGTGACAACAAAAGTGTTATATGAGCCTCTCAAAATCTAATCCATCATCAATAGATCAAACACATTAAGGTCCACATGCACTCAATTTGGGAGCTCATTCATGGATAGGTCATTGGTCTCCAATATTGCTCAACTATTGAATAGTAAATCAACATCTTCACCAAACCCTTTACAAAAAATATTTGTCTTCATGTATGAGATTTTATTAGTAGTGGTGTGGGAGGCTAAATATTGGACTCTCTCTCTCTCTCTCTCTCTCTCTCTCTCTCTCTCTCTCTCTCTCTCTCTCTCTCTCTCTCTCTCTCTCTCTCTCTCTCTCTCTCTCGGGTGAACTTCTCTTTAGGGGGATTATATATACATGAGTACCTCATCAATTTTTCATTTGTTGAGAACCATATTTTTGTCCAATTAAGCTACATGTATGGGGGTATTAATGTAGGTTTTTTATTTTCCTTACTTAGATGTTATTGTATTTTATTGCATATTTATTATATATTTCTTAGGTAAATATATTGGGTCATTGTGAGCATAGAGAGAATATTCCATGAATGTAATCTCCACCTATTTTGGGGTAATTGGAGTTGCATTTGTCTTTCTTTTTTTACATGCTTGCTTATATATATGAGTATCCATTCACCTTGCATACCTTTTCATTGTTATTGTAAGCTTTCTTTATGCTATTTTGTTTATTGCAAATATTGTCTCTTAAGCACTTTGCTCGTGTTGTAGGGAACTAGCTCTATTTTGTTATTTTGATTCTAAGATCATTTTTAAAGAGTTATATTGTATTTATTCATTCACTAGATTTTGGGTAGTGTAATGACCTAAATTGCATAAGAGAAGTATATATATATATATATTATAATACTTGAGAATAATAAGCCACTTGGAGGTGCAAGCCTCCAAAAATCTCCATGAAGAACATAATTCACAATATGATATTGATAAACTAACCACTACCTCCTATCTAGATAGCCCACTTATGCCATGGATGTCACCCAAGCTAACATAGATACCTAAATATAACACCTAGGATGACTTGATTATCTAAATAAGAATATCATAATGTTCATGCAACTTAATAAAGAGTTAATATAGCTACAAGCCAACTACTACACACACTATGGGATTGAGGGCATAGTAGGTAGTTTCATGCTTATTTTCATAATATAATACATTAGCCATGTTGACTAATAGGTTTATTCTCTTTTTTATCACTTGACTTTTCAAAATTTGAAGGATGGGGAAATGAATAAGATACATGAGAAGAACCATATTTCAAAACATTAGAATTTAATAGTTTCAATTTCATATTCTTCACATGGGTAAGAAAATCAATAAAATATGAATAATTGTTTAGGTATATGATGTCTCTAATAGATGTTTATAATCCCTTAATTATGGCACATTGTAACTCATCATTATTAGGAAACCGATGTCTCATCCTAGATCATAACAATTAAAATTTAATCACATAGTAATGAATTTATTTATTTAATCCTTGAGCACAATCAAATAAATTTAAAATTATGGTCTTCGAAACCAAATTTGTATAGAAATAAATAACAAAAAAAAATTTCTAATCAACAATAGGAATGAATGGACCCAATAAACAAGTATGAGAATGTTGAATTTCATAGCCTCTCAAAGTTCATGGAATTAACTTGGTCATTACCTTATCACATCATATTAAAAACATAAACATGAGGCTTAAAACTCTTGTAATTGTACTTTGGGATTGCCTTTTCCATAATACCATTCAAAGTGAGGTCCCATAAATATAACTACTAAATGATATGCCAATATATCAATTGAAGGAGAAGTAGTGTTGTTAAGAAATTACCAAATTGCTTAAACCATTTCCGACATAACCCTATGAGAGAAAAACATGTATACAAGCTTACAAAATAACCATAATCTAAAGATTAAAGATATACCACAATATTACACAAGACAGACCTTGGGAAAAACTAGCCTCTAAATGTATCCATAATTAATGTGTTATTCAATAATAAAATATTATAATACACTTATAGAGTCTCCATGAATAATTCTCAAATACCAGGCCCCTCCAATGCATCCTCCATGTGTCCAAACATGTAACCAAACATCCATGTCATGCTTCACATATGCACTCAATAAGAGAGCTCAATGCAAATGAAAACCCATTCAAAACAACCAACCTTAACCACTAAACATGTGCTTGTTTTATAGATTCAAGCTAATAAAAAACAACCATATGGTAAGGTAAAACCATGTGCCTCAAAACCATGAGTACACAAAACCATTGACCTCAACATTTAATTTTTGGTACTAATTTTTCCAATATTAAATCTTTTTCCATGTGCAACCCACACATAAAATATCTAACCAATTTATTATACAATTTTACACATGGACCCAAATAAATATTTATGTATCCAAACACATGTCCTAAAGATGCACCACAAATAATTTCTTATTTTACACTATTAAAATTTATTTTCCTATGCAAGGTGTACAACACCCTTTTCCTAACATTCTCTCACTTGTTATGTACATTGTATAAGGGTTAATCAAGGAAATATATCATTATAGCCATCCATGAAACCGCATGAATATCCAACATGCTCTCATCCTCCATCAAGATACCAATAATAACATCCAATGTGACCACCATATCAAGTAAGAACTCCTCTCACCCTCTAACATGTCATATATGACCACCATGGACCCAAGGTGAAGATACATCAATCCAAAGAATGCAAGCATCAAATCCAAGTGATAACAAAGGCTTGAAGTTGATGCCAAAGGGAAAAAAAAATTGCATGATTGGAAATAGCAAGTACAACAAATGCTAATGCATCCAATCATCCATACCTCTAAAGGTAGCCAAAACTATCAATAGAACTCATGCCAATAGCATATCCCTTCCATAAAATATAATCATGAGCTTCATGCATAAAACATATCAATGAATAACATACACATCTAGGAACTCACATTGCATGGATAATGCCATTTCTAAAAATAGATCAAGGCATACCAAGTCTATCAATCAACACTAATACCAAGGTGTGGTTCATCACCAAACCATTAGTAACAAAGGACAATCATGATCATCCTCACATACAAAAAAAATTGTTTCATAATCCCTCATAAAAAGTCATTGCAACTCTCCCAAGTCCACCACACCAAACCATGTAAACATGAACTTCCAAGAAGTAGCCATGTAAAAATATAGAAAAACTATAAAATATATCACAAAAATTTTCCTTCTACCAATATCTCAAAGTGCTAAGTTGTGTCAAGTTAGATCTCCTTCACAACCTTAGTTAAAAATCCTTAGAAACACCCAACCATTTAATCTCATAGATCAAAAAAAAAAAATGTATAGTCTCATATAACCAACATGGATTTAAGCCTCTCCAAAAATTAAGATCAAACTCAAATCCATTCCCAAAACCAAGAATAATCCAACATCTCCTAAATCCTCATTAATGGCATCATAAATCATACTTATATTTGCAAGGAGATAAACATGTCAAACACCCCTCAAATAAGCCTTCCAAAACTAACTAACATAGCTCAAGATCCATATCCATGAGAATAAAAAGCATAAAATATAATGCAATGAAAATTAAATGAACAATACATATTAGATGATTATCCACTAAGTAGACCAAGAGTTGGGAATGATATTGCTCCTCTAGGATACACCAAGCTACAATGACTCTCTCTAAGAACAATATCCTATAAGGTCCATCATGAACTTGTGCCCATATCTAGGTGAAGACTCCTTATACTTCATGTTGAAACCTCTAAAGAGTATATGTCTCAATAAGTTTCTCTAAAGCCAAGAGAACTCCAACCTCACCCAAGTCTCAAAGTATTCATGAGAACCTATAACCTATTAATCCATTCTAATCTCCAAATACACCATAAAATTCTCATGAAGATCTTAAGAACATAACCAATGTACTCAATACTAAGAGAAC
>VDFB02082924.1:0-41339 GCA_007258455.2 Sequoia sempervirens
GCCTAGCTCAGCCATAGGTCTATTGATAGTCAAAATAAAATATAGATATTGTTGTTTGAACCTTTTTCTCCTAATGATGCACATGTATCTCTCAATGGTGAGCTTATCCAACTCAACCTGTAATCTCTAGATCCATGCATCCATAGCCTGGAGTCATGCCTACAAATCTATGATAAGTTGATCCACCAACATGTCTCCCTCTACCTCCTCCATAGCCTCCAAAATATGCACATCTTGATAGCCCTCACTCAGATCCTCTCCCATCACAATCCCCTCCTTAACTACTCTCTCCTCCTCTCCCATCTCCTCCTCCCCCATCTACTTGACCTCCTGCATGGCCACCTCCTGCTCTCCCTCTAGTTTGGGTCCCTCCTACTTGGCCTCCTCCTTGATAGGTGAGAGCTTTCTAACTACTCTTTATCCTCTATCCCTCCTCCTCCTAACCCTTCCTCCCTTGTCTCCCCTACCATGATCTCCACCATCATCACCCTTGCCTCCTCTACCTCAATCTCCTCCCTTCCCCTATTCACTATCCTTGAATCTATCACATAAACCTCTACTCCTCCACTCCACTAGGGAAGACTAATCTTGATAAGTCAATGGATCAGGCTTGTGCATGACCCACCACACATTGTACTCGAGCATCACCCCCACATCAATAACCTCTGAACCAACACCCCACTAAATAGGCTATAAATTTTCAATATATTGCTCTTTGATCACTATGTTGAACATTTGTCCCCACTAAGTGACCTTTCACAAGGACCTAGCAAACTCAATTGTACCAATGTGAAGCCCTTGTCACTCCCTAAATTTTTTGACCACCCACTCTAGAAGGTACCACTTGATAATGTGTAATAATTGCATGGTCCTCTCAATTAGATAACATGCCCACTAACAATAGGGAAAATTCTCTTTGTCATCCTTCCATGGCTAACAATCCTAATACGGTAAAAAAAAATGAAGTAAGAAAATCAATGGCATGATGCCAATTCCCTACATCACCAACCCTAGTTTGTGTGACCACTCCTCCATACAAGAACACATATTGCATGCCTAATCCTAGATATATCCCAAAAGGAGGTCAAAACATAAGAATGTGCTCCCAAGCCTAGATCATAAACAATATTGTCTAACAATTGATGGATTTTTCCACTCTATAGGAAAAATTATGCACCTAAAAGTATAACATGGCTAGAAGGCATGCCCCCCACACATACAACATCCCATGAGTCATCATGCCAATCAACATATGTCCACATCCAATAGATAGTCTATGTCCTTTTCGATCAGGAATGATGATCCCCCCAATCATAATGCATAGAACCACGACGATTCTCTCATATCTATGATATATCACATCCCATTAGATCTCATATTCCTCTATTTCTAGCTTCACAATTTCCTCATAATCAAACAACCTATGGATGGCACCACACCCATACTTGGGATCATACAAAAACTACTCCCCATGAATTAGAACTTGCATAATCCACCATACATCCTCCAATTCTAATGTGGGGCCTCTAAGTGCCACCTCTCAGCTAGCACAATCAGTGATCCCCTGTTAGCCCTAATCATGGGCATGAAAGTAGCATAGTATAAGCTAATGGCATGCAATTGATCTCTCTCATCATCAAGTAGTTGATCTCATTGTTTGAAAGTAGACGACCAACTCTCTCAAGCATACATGGGGTTGTATCTCACCTATGATCACAAGAAACCACATTGCATCAATTGAAAACTCTAGCCAACCCTATTTGACCTCGATCGTAGAAGAATTTTTTTCCAAAACTAGGGAAAAAACCTAATCAAGAAAATATGTTGCATTGTTTAAAAAATGTGACTCACTATTAAATTGCATCAAATGGCCTATCAAATGCAAATCACTAGGAAATTGTGCCATGCATTTACATATGTGACTTACAAATTCAATTACATTGTATGATCTAATACATGCATCACACAAATCACTTACAGTATACAAACTAGCAATTGTGTCACATCAATACACATGCATCACATAATCCCTCACATATGACTCACAATGTCACTTGCATTATTCCAAACCACATTTTTGTTACATGAATCACATGTGTTGCACTTATTAGTTACATCACAATACATTTGACAAACCCTAACTAGCAAATGCATTGCATTGACTATATTCGGTGAACTTCCCCATTTGCAATGAATGTGATAACAAATGAAACACACAACGTGCATTTCATCTACTTTCCCTCATTACATTGCATCCTTGGAGCCCTCTAGTTGTTTGTAGGTACAAACTATGAATTTTTCATGTGAGGAGTGTGGTACAAGCGATATCTTAACAACATCTTCGTAAGAAAGTTACTCTCAGAACTCACTATTCACTCTAGTAAAAAGACACAAATGACCAATTTTATACCCAAAATCCTATTTATATGCCCATAGGGTAGGGTTTCTACTAGACCCATCCAATTTTGAGTCCAAAACCCTAATGTGAATATCCTAAATGTCTTGAAACTAAAGTCTTTTTATTGTAAATGTCTTTTGTTTATCAAAATAACTTTTCCAAATTTTTTGAACGTTTTTCAAAATTTGCAAAATTTTCTAAGGGGGCATAGGTCCATCTCATCTTCATCATGGCACAAGATTGTATCAAAGAGGGGGAAAATAAAGACACAAAAAATATCCTAGGCCTACAAACACCATTTTCCATATCAAATCCCCTTCTTCCCTACCTAATTAAATAATTTACTTATTTAATTATGGTCTAAAGTGATATTTCTTCTATTAATTAATTCACTTTCCCATTTTATTCTTCCTTGACTAATTAATATTTATTTAATTGCATCACTAATTAATTATTTATTTATTTCCAATAAGGGTTGAATCAATTTTCATTCGCTTGCTATGGTGGTCTACAAAATTTTGGGCTTAAGAGAAATTAGTGTAAAGGAGGAGCCAACTTCATCATTCGATGTTCTATGAATTGGTTTATCAATGTGACAAGGTGAACTCAGAGGTAGCTTGTTTCATGTCCCATCGATATGTCGATGGTAGGGAAAGTGTTGATATGTGGTGACTAATCAGGCAAATATTGTACACTCGTAACGTATCCTTGTAGGGGTTTAGGGGTGCAACCCCCCAAAAAAATCCCCATTAGCGCATCAAGATTTTCCCATTGACATGTCAAATGAAAAAGACCTTGTAAAACTCTAATTCTTGAAGCTTCCAGAAAGCTTGTTATAAGTAGTTGGGATGTAAGTTGCGGTGTGTGTGATTCATGAGATTGTACTATGCTTTGCATTGGATAATAAAATCATTGGGTGGTTGAGTTTCTATGGATGTAGCTTATATTGGATGAACCACGTCAAATTTCTATGTTGATATCTTTTGTGTCATTCTTCATTTTTATTTATGGGTTATTGAATCTGCATATAATTGTTAATGTTTATTGCTTCAATTTTCCTGAACCCTAACAACTGGTATTAGAGCCATATGTATTTCGGTTGATTAGCAAAAAACCTCTAGATTTGAGTGGGAACAATGGAATAAGGAAAATTCAAGGTTGAAAAGTTCAACGACCAGAATTATCAATTATGGAAGATGTAGATGGAAGAATCTTTTGTACCAAAGGATCTATGATGACCATTGCAAGGAAAAGAAAAGAAAGATGCTACGATGTCTGATGAAGAATGAGAGATTTTGGATAGAAAGGAATTGGAAACCATTCGGTTGTGCCTAACACCATCTGTGGAATTCAATATAACAAAAGAAAAGACAATAGTGGATTTGATGGAACATTTGGATAAATTATATGAAAAGGCCTTAGCCCCAAATAAGGTATTTCTCATGAAGTGTTTGTTTAATCTAAAAACATGATTGAAGGTGGATCTGTGATAGATCATTTAAATGAGTTTAATACAATTAATAATCAATTAAATTTTGTAAAAGTAAATTTTGATGAGAGGTGAGGGCTCTTGTTTTTATGTTCTTTTCAAGAAAGATAGAATAGCTTGCTAATGGTTGTAAGTAACTCTATCTTTGGTTCAAATACATTTAAATTTGATGATGATGTTGGTATTATCCTTAGCGAGGAAATGTGATAGAAAAGCACCAATGAGACTTCAACATTGGGTAATGCTTTGACTATATAGAATAGGGGAAGAACAAAGGGGAGAGGAAAAATCCCAACAAATCATAGGAAGTTACAAGGGAAGTTGACGAAAGGTAGATCTAAATCCAGAGGAAGAATGGATTGCTGGCACTATGGAAAGCCAAGTCACTTGAAGAGGGATTGTTGGTCTCAGAAAGGAAAACAAGGAGATAGACAACATGCTAACAGTAAGGAAGCTAATGATGCAATTAATAAATTGTTGGATGCTTTAATTCTACGTTTAGAAAATGTTAATGATTCCTAGGTAATAGATTTAGCGGCTTCATTTCATGCCACACCCCATAGGAAAAAGTTTGTAGATTATGTTCAAGGTGATTTAAATGGATAGGTATATTTGGGTGATGATGAACCCTATCAGATTGTTGGAAAAGGAAAAATAAAAATTAAGTTGCAAAATGGAAATGAATGGTTGCTACAGGAGGTAAGGCATGTTCCAAATTTTAGAAGAAAATTAATCTCTGCAAGACAACTAGGTAGTGATGGCTGCATAGTTACCTTTACAGAAAAAGTCTAGAAGGTCACTAAAGGTGCATTAGTAGTAGCCAAAGGTGAAAAGGTAGGCACATTGTATTTTTGTATTGGTAATACTTATTCTACCTTAGCTACTATAGAAACAATTGCTACTAAGATAGTTAGAGCACTTGCTGCAGGAACATAAACAAAATTGTGGCACCATAGACTTGGGCACATGAGTGAGAAAGGGATGAAGATCCTTCACTCCAAAAAGTTGCTAGTAGGTCTAATGCAGATTTACTTGGAGTTATGCAATAATTTTGTTTATGGAAAACAAAAAGATTTTGATTTCTCAAATTTGGGAAAGAGAAGAAGAGTGAGAAATTAGAGCTTGTGCATTTAGATGTATGGGGACCTACTTAGGTATCTTCTCTTGGTGGCTCTTGTTATTATGTTACTTTTATTGATGATGCAACTAGGAAAACATGGGTGTATTTCCTAAAACAAAAATCAAAATTATTTGAAACTTTTAATAAGTGAAAAGGTTTGGTTGAGAATGAGATAGGAGAAAAGTTGAAGTGTCTTGGATCTAATAATGGAGGTGAGTATTGCAACAAAGAATTTGAAAATTATTATTCATACAATGGAATCCATACATAGAAAATAGTTCCTAGAACCCCACAAGAAAATGGTGTGTCTAAGAGGATGAATAGGATCATTATGGAGCATGCAAGGATCATGATATATTATGTTGGACTACACTTACAGTTTTGGGCAGATCTTGTACATACCACTATTTATTTAATAAATAGAGGACCTTCAAATCCTTTGGATGGGGTGGCATTCCAAAGGAGGCATGGATGGATAAAAAGGTAAACTATTCATTTTTGAAAACCTTTGGTTGTGAAGCTTTTGTCCATTTTGATATTGAAATTAGAACCAAGCATGAGGCTAAGTCTAAAAAATGTACCTTCATAGGATATGGAGTAGATGAATTTGGTTATCGATTATGGGATTATAAAAATCATAAAATCATTAGGAGTAGAGATGTTATATCCAATGAGAAGGTCGTGTATAAGGATGGGCTATAGGAAAAGGAGCATAAACATGCCAAAAAGGAATATGTGTTGTTGGATGAGATTCAAAAAAATAAAATGCTAGTGGTACTTGATGCTCAACAACAATGAGTTATCGCATAGACTCCTGCAAGTGTTAGGCATTCTACAAGGATAATTAGACCTTCAAAAATATTTTCTCCATTATTATATTCTATATTATTAACTAATTCTGGTGAACCTGTAGGTTATGAAGAAGCAATGCAATTAGTTACCAAAAAGAAGTGGGAGCTAGGAATAAAAGAGGAAATGGATTCCTTGCTACAAAATCAGACTTGGCACTTAGTCTAATTGCCTGCAAGTAAAAGAGCATTGCCAAATAAATTGGTTTAGAGGTTGAAGGAAGAAGATGGAGGCAAGAGAAAAATATAAGGCCAGACTCATGGTAAAAGGTTTTGCATAGAAAAAAGGTATACGTTTTGATGAAATGTTTTCTTTGGTTGTAAAGATGAATTCTATTAGAACTATTTTAAGTCTTATGGCTGCAAAAGACTTCCATCTTGAACAGCTAGATGTGAAAATAACATTTCTCCATGGGGATTTGGAAGAGGAAATATACATGTAGCAACAATAGGGATATGAAGTCAAGGGTAAGGAGGAAATTACTGTGTGGGCTAAAGAAGAGTTTGTATGGCTTGAAGCAAGCACCTTGACAATGATATTTGAAGTTTGATAGTTTTATGGATGAACAAGGTTACAAACGATGTCATTCTGATTATTGTGTTTATTTTAAGAAATTGGATAATGTCAGCTATATTATCTTGTTGATTTATGTTGATGACATGCTTGTTGTTGGGTCTAACATGAAACATATTAATGAAATTAAGCAGAAATTATCAAATTCATTTGCTATGAAGGATTTTTGTACTACAAAACAAATCCTTGGTATGAGGGTCACATAGGATAGGAAAAATAGAAAATTATTTTTGTCTCAAAGTGATTATGTAGAGAAGGTGTTGAAAAGGTTTAACATGTAGAATGAAAAAGCAGTTAGTACACCTTTCCCTAGTCATTTTAAGTTGACAAAGGCGATGTGTCCAAAGACACAAGAGGAGGAAGAAAAAATGTCTAAGATACCATATACATTAGTAGTTAGTAGCTTCATGTATGCAATGGTATGCACAAGGCTAGATATTGCACATGTAGTGGAAGTTGTGAGTAGGTCTATGAACAATTCAGGAATGGAACATTGGAATGCGGTAAACTAGATTCTCCAATATTTGAGAGGTACTACTTCAAAGAAACTATGTTTTGGAGGAACAAATTCTGCTTTAAAAAGATATGTTGACTCTGATCTGGCAAGTGATATTGATAGCAAGAGGAGTACTACAGTGTATGTTTTTACTATAGGAGGTACTGCAATAAGTTGAATTTCAAGGTTGAAAAAGGTTGTTGCACTTTCAACCCCTAAAGCTGAGTATGTTGTTGCTATGGAAGCTAGTAAGGAGATGATTTGGTTACAACATTTTCTAGAGGAATTGGGACAGTGACAAGAAGATATCCCTTTGTACATTGATAGCTAGAGTGTCATTCATCTTGTTAAGAATTCAGCTCTGCATTCAAAAACTAAGCATATACAGCTCAGATACCATTTCATCTAGTTAGTTTTGGAGGATGGATAGTTAAAGCTGGAGAAAATTCACACAACTGAGAATCCTACAAATATGTTCAGAAAGGTAATTACATGGGAGCAACTGGAATTCCTTATTAGTTTCCATTGTCCTTTACAACTAATAATGGTGGATATAAGAAACTAGTCAGACCTATGATCCACTGGGAGCTCCAAGTGTAGTGGTGTCATCCAAGATCAATCTTCAAGTGGTAGATTGTTTGGTGTGGAGCCTGATTAGTCTCCAAGTGGGATATTGTTGATATGTGGCAACTGATCATGCAAATATTGTACACTCGTAATGTATCCTCATTGGGGATTGAGGCTAGGCTAGGCCTAGAGCAAGGGTTTGGGGGTGGTAACCCTCAACAACAAGGGTTTTGGGGTGTAGCACCCAAAAATTAATTTCCTCGTTAACACATCAAGGTTTTCCTATTGACACATCAAATGAAAAATTCTGGAAGCTTCCAAAAAGCTTGTTATAAGCAGTTGGGATGTAAGTTGTGGTGTGTCTAATTCACAAGATTGTAATCTACTTTGCACTAGATAATAAACTCATTGGGTGGTCGATTTTATGTGGATGTAGCCCATATTGGGTGAACCACGCTAAATTTTTGTGTTGATCTCTTTTGTGTCATTCTTCATTGTTATTTCTAGGTTATTAAATTTGCATATAACTGTTAATGTCTATTGCTCCAATTTGTCTAAACCTTAACAAATAGTAGTAAATAGGCACAAGGAAGTCACTTTGGAAGGAGGTTCACTTGTCGATGAGATGAAATTTGAATTCCCTTTGACAGAGCAATAAGGTGTATTGGGGTAGTGGCGATACTTTGGCCTAATGAGAATATGTGTCCCTTCGATATTTCGATATTGGGTAGAAAAACATGTTTCAGCATGAGATCATGAGGAGTTCATTCGATAGTCGATAAAAGGACAACCCAAAACCCTGCAACAAACTTTCAAGGAGGTTGTGGTATGGGGGATTAAAATTGCAAGCCCGCAATAGTTCATGTAGGAGGCTGGTAGTATGGCGGTAAATCGTGAGCCCCACAATGGTAATTTGGAAGGATTGTGATAGAGCGGTGTTGGTAGTATTGCAGTGAATAATTAACGATGAAGTGGTGGTGACATGGATGGAAAGATGGAAATATGCAATTGGAAAACAGGTCAATTCACGTCTTTGTTGGGAATTTGAATGTTGATGAGGATGGTGATCAGCGAGAGGGTGAATATTAGTGTAACATGGAATTGCCTCAGCCCAATAACATAGTGTGTATATGATGGTGAGGTGCAAAGATGTTGAATGATGGCATGTTTGAGAAGACTAAAAAGACAACAAGGAAACCATTCTAGTTGTTCATTGGAGGAAGTAGTGGTACTAGGAAAAAATGAGTGAAAGAATTAAATGAAGATCAAATTACAAGAAACCATAGATAGTTGATGTGGTTATAATGAAAGAAAATTTCTTGTTGGAGAAAAGGATATAAACCATCAATACAAGAAGATGGGGGGGCTAGTTAGGAAGAAGAGAGCTAATGAGGAAGGAGGAGAGAAGCTAGGGCTAAGAGACTTGAATGTAAGGCCATGAGAGCCTAGAGTAGATTTTGGATCAGATTTGCAAATTTGCAAATGATGTAATGAGATAGCCCATGTACTAAGATTGTAATGTCATTTCAGTAATAAAAGAAAATATTTGGTTGCTCTTGCATTTTGTTGTGCAAACCTGTGTGCTGTGTGTGTGAGTTTTGGCCTGTAAGCGGAGAACCCTTCATCAAGTGGTATTAGAGCTGAGAGTACCCCTTCATCAATTTCATGATATTTTGTGCTTTTAATGAATTCTTAGTTAACATTTCAATGATTTCATTGGACAACCTCCAACACATGTTCAGGTAGTCTATATAAAAATTGCAAAGGAAAAAGTTAGTAGCACTATCCTTTCATGTATACCATGTGTGTCAATTCAAATGTGGGTGTATAGACCACATTAGGGTTGACTAGAGGCTTTAGTGTCTCAAATTTGACATTATACCATGGCTATTCACCGAGTCACTATGAGACATTGTATTTAGAAGCTTAAGACTAGTTGGCCATTGTGTTGAGTCATAGTAGTGCATCGAGATAGCATCATCTTGACAAGTTACTTAACATATGCGATCCCTGGTTGAGGTGGAAGATGGATTTCTAGAGTTCACACTCTTTCAAGGCTAGGGGTATCAAGGTGGTACATGACCTTGACATACCCTATTCACCCACTCCTTGGATATGGATTAACCTTTGAGTGGTAAGCCTATTATGAGGAGATGTTCCTTTATTACTACTAGCTAGGTTGTACTTGACTGACATGTCTTATTTTTGCTAAACCAATGATACTATTTTATTGAATTCTTGTGGAAAGAGAACTCACACAATCATTTGATCACCTCACCAAGTTAGTTTACATGTTGTATTATGCATTTGTCAACTTGCAAATTCAAACAAATTAGGTAAAATAGACCTTTTAAAGATCCCCTGAGCAGACTGACGTATTTTCTTGATAGTGTGATACTTTTGCATAAATCGGTGCTTCCATTTTTATTAAAATGATACTTCTATTTGAACATCAACATTTTTGCACATATCGATGCATTTTCCACAATTTTTTTTTTTTTAAACGACATTTTTTTTTTTAGTGTTATGACACTTTTGTTTGAACATCAACACTTCTACAAAATACTAACACTTTTGTAGAACAATGTAGTTCTTTTCCTTGATAGTTTAGTGCTTTTGCATAATTTGATCAAACAATAAACAATTTTTAAATAAAACTGGTTGTATTCTGGTTCCAAAACATCTACATTTGCAAAAAAAATTATACTAAGACAAAACCAATTGTGGCTTACTTATAACACTAATCAAGCATCACAATGTTCATATTTTTCAACATCTTGATCTTATCAATGTTGGAAAGTATTAGCATATGCATTCGATGGTAGGTGGCAGGTAGGTTTCTAAACTATGTAACTGCTTATACCAATTGTCATCAACTATTCAATAAGTTATATTTAGGTAGTTATGCATCTACATCTTATTTGTATCCTACATACTGAAATGAATGATCAATCAATGTTTTATGCATTCTTGACCCACATATGATATTAGAGCTATGTTTGGACTATATTTTATGTTTTTAAAATACCAAGCATTGTTAGACATTTGAAGATCGTCTCTTTCATGAAAAATACTGGGTGTGATTCTTGCAAGTGCTAGGAAAGGATGTGTGAAGGAGAATCTGTAGAGAAACAACAGAGAGCTATGGGCCGATTATAGCTCCAACTTGGTTATCACTGAGTTTTGGCTTCACTGCCATGCCTTTATATATGAAAGCATATGAGATACAAGTACAAAATTTGGAAAATTAATACTTTTGTTCAGTGGGAGATAGAGATCAAGCCCACATAAGTTTTTTTGAGAAAGGTGTGAAAGGTTTCATAATAGATTCTTTGAGAGAAGATGCTTTTGTTAATGTTTCCAAAATTATGGTTGCTCTCATAGAAGGTGTCAAGTTGTTAATCCATAATTAGGAGGAATTGTTGAAGTCTGATCGACTCTCTGAGCCATACAAAGGAATTGAAAATTATTTTGGCTAAACAATCAAGGATTAAGGTATGGAGAGATACTTAATATTTTGATCACGAGACAAGGTGGTAGTGTTCCATCATTGCAAAAAAGCTCGGGTTCTTCAATTGCAGCTTTCATTGTGGAATATTTATGCAATCTATCAATCATTGAAAAAGGTAATCAAGTAGTCTATCTTATTACTATCAATTTTCAGAAAAGTGCATTCCAAAATATTAAAACTATTGTTGAATATCTTGTAGATGAGTTCATCAATTTTTCCTATGGATCTTTAAATACTTATGCAATAAACAAGAAAGATGAAATTGATGAAGCATTGATCCTTTTTCATTTTCGTGTAGCATTTCCATTGAATGTGAAAAGGAAACCAAAGTTTTGTTTTGTTTAACTTCTATGCCTAAAATCTATTGTTTAAGGCATTCAAACTAGAGAGGAAAGGAGGTCTTTGGAGTAACAAAACAATTCTATTTTGGAGGTTGCTAAAGTTTGTTAAGGGAAAGCCATTGTACTTTAGTGTTTGCATTTTCTTGTTCACCCACCTCCTAAGATGCATGGAGAAAGTTAAGATTTGAATTGGGAGTTTGACAAAAATTGAAGGCACTTGTTGTGTGTGGATCGAAGAGTGATCTATTTGTCTATCTAGAAAAATTTGAAATGCAACAGAAGTTCATTCATAGTTATTAGTATAGTCATTGAGAATATGAGATCATAGATTTTAGTTGCATCATCTCATGTTGAGTAATTTTATGTATGCAAATGGTTGAATATGATTGTTTTTCCTTCTATTAATCTTGGTTAATGCCATGTTATGGAGATTGTGAGTGACTGGTGAATTGTAATTTAGACATTCACATTGGTTAGTTTTTTTTATCATGGCCATACATATTATTTGTCTTGACTTGGATTTTGGAGAGTTTATACCTATGGTAGGTAAGGCTATTAATGGTGATAATTGCATGTCTCTAGTGGAAGCTTTGAAGTATGAGTTTATCAATGGAGTGATTGTTCAAGAGTCTATTATATCTATTACTCCTCCATCAAAGGTTGCAATACTTCTTTTGGTGCTATTTTTTGGAGAACAAGAACTAATAGGATCTATTGGAGGCCAGTGGCACTGAAGGATGGAGGAATTTCTCTCATCTCATAGCTTCTCACTTTGAGATGATGCTTTGCATGAGAAGCATTTTTGTCTTTAAGTTTTTGGCTTTTCCTTGTTGTTGCTGGAAGATTTGAAGAATACATATATTGTGAAGTTTGATTTTTGGAGATAGGTAAGTTTTTTGGTGTAGAGCTCAGTATGGATGGTTTTCTTGTGAGCACTCAAGGCTATGATCAAGAATTATACCCTTTTGAGGGTCATCAGACAACTTGATAGAGCCATGTGTTTGGAGAGCTCAATATGGATTGTTGTCAAATAATTAAGGAATTTGTGATTTAGGAGTTCATGGGAGGAAGAACTCAGGAATTTAACTAGGGGATACACCTTTCCAAGGGTCATGAGATAGCTTGATGGAGCTTCACCTGATTCAGGATTTATTTTTTCAAGGTTGATCTTCACAAAGATGTATATATATATATATATATGTAATCAACAAGTTTTGGTATATAAGCCTTAATGGGGGTCGCTTATTAAAGTGAATTAAATATTTTATGGGATACATTTATAGGAACAATGCAATAATGGGGGGAATGTTGGAAAATATTAGCATATTACATTGTATGGTGGGTGGTAGGAAAGTTTCTAAATTGTGTAACTGCTTATACAAACTGTCATCAATTGTTCAAGCAGTTATGTTTAGGTAGTTATGCATCCACATCTTATTTGTATCCTACATACTAAAATGAATGATAAATGAATTATTTATTCATTCTTGACCCATAATCAAAATTCACTTGTGTTACTTGATTCAAAACATACAACAATAAATTTTATGCTCATTATTTTTATCAAATCAATTCTTAAGTATCAACCATTAACACATCATAGAAGAGATTTTTTTTTATCAAAATCACTTGTCCTTATCAAATATATATCTTAAGTTTTTAAAATGGATCAACATCAACATTACAACATCTAACTTTACATAACAACTTGAAAAATTTGGCAGCAAACTCCTTAGACTAAGTTTTCAAACATCAACTACTTTAACTCTATGTTTAGAAACAATATGTTTCTAGACATTTAGTTGAATTAGTGCACATATTTTTTGGAAAATTTTACCTTGAAGTCACAAGTCTACTCTCAAGGTTTATAAGTTCATAAACATCATGATCAAAACACATCAATCAAACTTGAGCCTAGGTTATGGTCAAAAATTGAAAGTTTCATGTCATTCATCTCTTCACAACATCATACATCATTATTCCAAAACCTATTAGGGGGTCTTTGTTAAATAGATTTTAATCAACTAAATAATTCAAACAATTTGATTCACAACACACAACTCCTAAGTTTTATACATGTTTTATGGTTACAACAAGGGCACAACATAAGAAAAATATGGAGTTAAACCCTAGTGGTTGAAACACACCCATCATAAAAATTTCTAGTGAACCTACCTTTGGGATACTTGATTTTAATCCTAGAGGATTTTCCACTCCACCAAAAAACCTGACACCATTTCACTCATCATATGAAACAAGTTTTTAAATAGATGATATTGTGGGAAAACCCCATGAAGTTACCATCAGAGAGTTACTTAAAATGCAACAAGAACCTAGGGTTCATCAACTTATAAACACAATGTTAAGCTAAAATCCTACTCAATATATGCTCACACTTGCACAACAAGGAACAAAACTTCCCTCTACTTTTGATCTAGACACACTTAGGGAACAACCCTTGTCAAATGTTGCATCCTTGGGTCAACCTTGTCAAAACATGGGTCAATGTTCTCAAAATGCACCCTTGGTAAATAACATCATTCAATCTATTCCACAAACATATTCATTACATGTACCAAGCTAACCCATAATCATAGGGTGGATTCATCTAATATTATGGGTCAACATGGAAAGCACCAAAGTCTAGGAAATTATACAAATGTGGGTATACCAAATGCTAATACCAATGTTCCACCCATATTCCATGCTATTCCTAGTATACAAGATCCACAATCCTAAGGTTCACAACTCATATCACAACAACCACAAGGGTATCAAGCTTCACAAGGTCTTCAAAGTAAAAACCAACAATCACAAAGTGTTCAAAACATACCTCAACAACCACAAGGTCCTCAAATTCAAATCCAACCACCTCAAGGGTCACAACATGTATCACAGTGCTAAACCACCTCAAGGAACTCTCAAAATATACCTCAACAACCGCAAGGTCCTCAAGTATTGCTCTATTTAGGATCTCAAAACAAAGGTATTCAATACACATCAAAACATCAAACAATATCCTACAATCCATTGTTACAAAATCAAGGAAATCTTCAACTCATGTCCCAACATCAATTGGTACCAAATCAAGGATCACAACAAATGTTCTTTTCATGTAGAAAATTGTACTCCTTTCTAAGAGAAAGTATAATTTCACACTTAATTTGGACCTATTTTAGTGACCTTACATTTATGCATTTTAAAACATCATTAATGGGCCCATAATACCCATTATTATACATCCTAATTCCTATTTTATTTATTTCTCAATATTATAACCCATATTGAATAAATGCTATTAATTAAATTAATGCCTAGACATTTTTTAGGTCCTAAATTTTTAGGTTAGGAACCTTTTTCCCATGGGTGAATGGGTCATCTTTAGATGCATAAAACTCAACTTAAGAAATTTTTTTGGCATCATTTTAAGGTCCTAAATTCAAATTCTAAGTGTTGGCTTTCAGGATTTAATAATTGGAAAATTAGAATGGAAGCATATAAAACTAAGTTTTATATTCATTTTACACTAGCAAGGAAAAGAAATTCACATGAGATCACAAGTATTCATATTCAAAAGCAAGGAGAAGTTAAAAAAGCATTCAAAAGTGAAGTCTTAGAACAATAGTCTATTTTTTTTTGTAGGTCTTCAAGCTTGTTTTGTCAACAAGATTAAGCATTGTCAAAGAGTGATGATAGATGCCTGTGGAGGATCATGATGGATTCTAGGTTTTGGGAGATGCACCAAGACATTGAACCAAGCCTAATGACTTGTTTCCTAAGTGGTTCCATCTTCTATTATCATTCTAATTTCTACCTAAAGGAAGGTATATTAAATTTTTTGAAGTATTAGGGTGATTTGAGATCTCCCAAAGTAGGTCATCATTGTTCATATTCATTTAGGGATCCTATTCTAACAGACTTGAATAAGGTTTCTTTTCATTTTAAGCTTTATTGATCTTAGACACACTTAGGATTAGGGCTTGCACACACATTTTATGTTTCAAATCTATACTTTTTCATCAAGGTTTAACTACCAAACTTGGGGTTTGACCTAGTCAAATCCCGTTCCACAAACAAACAACAATCTTGTTTTGTAGATTCATCACAAGATCTGATCCAAGAGTGAAGGTTCAGATTTACAAGGAAGAAGTGAAGGTTTCAAGCTCAGAGCTTAGATTCAAAAATTTCCATAATAGGGAACTTGGGCCCATTCACCCTTGGGCGAATGAGACCTTATCAAGCTTATAGAAACACCATTTTATGACAAGTCCACAACATTTATCTCCCAAATTTTCTAGAAAATTTGATGTTTCTCTTAGTTTTATGCTTAATCTAGTAAATCCAAGTGATATATTGGATTTTGGAGTTGATTTACTATTTTTTATTTTTTCTCCCCAAAGTGTTGTTTGACCTTGACCCCTGTCCTAATAGAAAAAGGAAATCTAAAGATTCTCACAAATAGTTGATTCACCTAAGGATTGTCAGTAAATTTTTTTTGGAGATCTCATTTCTAATGAAATTAGAGAGAGGTAGCATCTATTTTCCTCTTTTGGATACACATTTCCACTTTGGGAAACACTAAACCTACCCCTTTTTCTATGTTTCATTTTGGTGAACCTACCATAGTACAACAAAATTGTAAAAATTGGAGTCCTTTAATCCTAGATTTGAGTTTTGCACTAGGTTTGTGTTAGGTTGAATTAGTTGCATTTCATTTAGGGTTCTTTAATCTTGCATTAGTGACCATTGCATTTAAGGTTTACTTTTACATGTTTGGATCACTTAAATTCACAAAAAATAAGAAAAAATGGATTAGGTTTGCATTCATTTTGCATTGAAATTGTATTAAGATCATCATTCAATCATCTAAGTTTAGATTTTGATTCAAATTACATACTAAAAATAGTCACTTAGTATTGGCCTCCTACAATGATTTCATAACTAAGCCTTTACAACCATGATTCAGAGATTGGACATCTAACCTAAATAGACATTTAATCATAATGAAGTTGCATTTAACTTGTCAACCCAGGGATGTGAACTTGAAATGGGTCAACATTGTATGTGCACTAGGGGCTCAAGTAGTCATTCCATTCTACAGCTAAGAAACACAATGCTAAAATTAAACTATTCGAAAGGAAATAAAGCAAATGTTGAACATCAACCAACAACTATACTTATGTTCAAATGTGTGCAGGAATAAAGATCTAGGCTACAAACATGAAACTACTCTGTCTATTTGGTTGTAGGAACAAACACAAAATGAACTTCTAGTGGCTGCAAGAATAGTCAATGCTAGATTTCTAAGTATCAAACAACAAGTAATAGTAAACTAATGCTAAACTAAGAAGATGGATTACTCACCAAGTGGGCCCCCTTGGATAAGTATCCTCTAAACTAACAAGAACTCATATGCTCGAACTCATAAATTTAATTTATTCACTATAAAACATGCATACAAAGATAGGGTAATGTCAAATTTCAATGGTTTGAGGGAAACATTAAGCCAATACCAACACTTAAGCATTAAATTCCATGACATCTATGAGCAAATCGACTATAGATTCTACCCAAAACTAGACCAAAAACTTGGCTCATCACTTAGTTCATCATTTTACCTTTGTTAAACTTGAATTTAAGATACCCTATTTTGGAAAAATATGTTATGGAAACCCCTATTATAGAATAGAACCAATAATCCAATAAGATAAACTCATATTCTAAAAATTTAATTTTTAAAAAACCCTAAAAAAAAACCCATTCGCCCAAGGGTGAATGAGTCTCTATATAGACCTTTTAGAAAAGTTTTTGGGTACTTTTTAGTCTCTATTTTTCTTTTCTTTTTTACCATTTTTAGATCCAATAATAGAGTTCCTCAAACATTTTTTTTTGCATTCAAGTTATTGCTTATTTAATTAGATTTTGTAACCATTTTTGGAGAGCAAATTCTTGCATATTTTAGTTGAAAAAAGTGTTAGATTTCTATATTTTTCCCTTTTTTTTTAGCATCATTTTATAGATTAGATAGATTAGTTTAAATTTTTTAATAATTAGAAAACATAAACAAAAAAAAAGCATCAAAAGAAACAAATAAAACAAGAAAAAATAGATGAAACCCTTGGAGAAAGTTGTAAGAAAAACTTGCAGCCATATAATGACAATTCCCATATAACCCAAATATAAAAAACATGTAAATAAATACTAAATATCAACATGCAAGAGAATAGAAGACATACCCATGAAAGATGACACAAGATATACCCTAGGAAAACCCTCAAGAGAGAAAAAACCAGCCTCCAAAAACATCCACACTCCATGTATTATTCAGCAATGAAAACCCATTACAATACATCTTCAGAGACTCCATGAACACTTCTAAAGCACAAGCTATCCATGCATTCCATAATGAATCCACACATCCCATTCCATGCTTCAAACCCTCACACATGCAAAAGATCAACTTGCTAACCTATAGCAAACTCTCCAACCCTAGACAACTACCCTTGTGGTTGCTTTTATAGAAACAAGCTCCTGTTGATGTTTTCTTTATGCACTTCTCAACATAGGTAATGCATAGATGCATCACCTCTCTTGAAAGACAATCTTCCACAATCAAATTGCAGAACACTATCCCAAGGTCTCTAATGTCAGGTCTTGACAGTGCCTGGAATATCTCAGTTGTTTTATGTGATTTTGTTGGAATCATAAGACAGACTTACGAATGAGTTGCAAACCATGGGAAGTTGGGTCTTGAAATGGAGTTCCTAAGATGGGAAAGTTGTGAATTTGTTGTAGGTTCAAATAGTAGTCTTGAACTCCATTTTATCATTGGATTTAGCTCTACAATGTGCAATGAACCTTGCCTAAGGTTACTCATTAAAAAAAAGTAAAGAGGGGGGAAAGGAAGAGAGAAGGTTCCTGGATTTGAAACTATGAAGGAACAGTGATCACAATGGCTGCTATAGTAGACAAACTAAAAAATATATATGTTTTGCTTGGCCAAGAGGAACCTACAGTTACACAAAACCATTGCAATCTTCTAAGGACTGCAAATTTTTAGATTGCACAAGCACATCATGCACATGCAATTGATCTAAGTTGCAACATTGAAATCAAGAAGCCTAGGCTAACTTTACACAATAGTTTGACATCAAAAAGTGCTAAAATTATCGATTAAAAGTTCATCAAATACCATAATAGCAATTTCCATTATCACTTCCATTCAAAAATCTACAACTAAAACTACTATTGAAGGTAGAACCATGCATGCAAACTGAGAAAACTCAAAAAAAACATCTATTAAATCATGCAATGTTGTTTTCTATTACTGCAAATGCTTTTTACAACAACTCTCCAACCTCCTTACAAATGAGAGGAAGAGCCCTATTTATAGTTTTCCAAATCCCGAATGAATGGCTAGGATTGAATTACATTATGTGGCTTAGATTCAATTACATTAGGGTTTCACCTACCCCACAATATTCAACAATTTAAAATACATCTTTTCCTTTTCCCTATTTTATCACCTAGTGTTTAGGTGCTATAGCAGTTTTGTCATTTAGCTAATTTCCCTTTTCACTATAGCTAAAACTTCCTAAAAGCTACCTTCTTACTTGATGTGTTTGCAATGTTCTTCATTGGATCAAACAAGCTCGTCGATGACTGACATTAATGGATTGGCTGCCCCTAATTCGAGGGACAGGTCTTCATCATCAGGTGAAAAGTAGGATAGCTCCCTCATGCCTTCTTCAAGGCCACCCCCTTGCATTTTTGTCATAGAATTCCTTGGCATAGGCCTTCTTCTAACACCGACCCTATTGGTAGGTGCTAGGGGGAGAGGTGAACATGAAATGAATGGTGATAGGAGCTATGCACATTCCTTGTTCAACTTTCTCAATGGGTCTCCCCAATGGACCCACGATAGGCTTCTTGAATCCTGCATAGATGAAGTGTCGTAAGTGCTTTCATACAAAAATCAAGGAAAACATTAGTCAAATCCTACAAACTCCTTGTTAGATCCATCCATGCATCATTGAAAGATCATAATATTTGTCATTGGAGCTCATTTGGACCATAAACATTAATGCGGGCCCAAGGGGGGAAGGTAGTGAATGGGGTAAAGCAAACCGAAAGATAAGTTCCTGGACCTCACAAAACTTGGAAAAACCAAGATTTTTCAATTATAGCGCATAAGAAAAGGGGAATGTCATGGGAATGGCCATGGAGGGGCTGACTCCTATAGGTCGGGTAACCGAGGGCCGATGAAAGTTCAAAATGACCACGAAGGGGCCAAGTCTCAGAGGTTGGGTTGTCGAGGGAAGGTCAAAAGGACTAATGAGGGATGGTCTTAAGGGTTGGGGTCCCAGGCCGGGTCATTGAAGGAAGGTCAAAAGGCCAAGAGGACAAAGTTTGGAAATGGGCTTTAGGACAAGTCCGGAGCTAGTCACTGTAAATAAGAAAATAAAATGCCATGAAGGACAAAGTCTCGTAATATGGAGGAGCCAGAGGTCGGGCCACCAGGGCCAGGCGGTCAGCCTGGCTAAGGAGGGAGGGAGTCCCAAATTGGCCAAGTGAGAGCCGTGTCCTGAGGTCACGCCTGGCCTGTGTGGAAGGTCAAACAACCAAGGAGGGACAAAACTGGAAACAACCACAGAGAAGCGAAGCCCTAGAGGTTAAAGGCCAGGGGTCAGTAGAAGGGGAAAATGGCCACAAAGGAGCTGGGTCCCGGAGGCTGGGTCACCGGGGGCTAGCAGAACGTCAAAATGGCCAAGGATGGATGAAGTCCAGGAAATGACCATGGAGGAGCCAGGTCCCCGACGCTGGGTCACCATGGGCTGGAAAAAGTTCAAAAAAAACATGGAGGAGTTGGGTCTCGAAGTCTAGGTCACCGAGGGTGGGAAGAAGTTCAAAACGACCACAGAGGGGCAGAGTCCCAGAAATGGCAAAGGAGGAGCTAGGTCCTAGAATGAAATTTTTGCAACTTCCCAAAACTGAATGAAACCTTGGAAATTCACTTAGGCACCAAAAAGAATCCCAAATCCATAGGAAACTTGTCCCCAAAGTCAAAAATGAAGGAAAAAGTGAATTGAGCGAGCAGGGAAATCCGACCAAGGAAATCCAGTAGGGCAAATCTGGAGGATTCGAAGGACTTAGAAAATTTTGTGGGGTGAAACATGTTTGACTTGAAATGATACTATGAGGCTCACTGACCATTTTAGATGCAAAAATCAGGGGAATGCAAAATGAGTCAATGACTCAAAATGACCCGACAAGGCAACAGGAAGAGAGGGTCCTCATTCCAAACGAGGCGTGTATGCAAAACATGCACAACAAATGGTGACTCGCTAGGGAAATGCTCAAGAGAATTTTGATGACAAACTAGAATCACAAACTGAAAATATCTGGTTCCAACCTTCATGCTAGGGAAAACAAATCAGACGCTCAACCAAAGGATCAAAACCACTAGCCAACCCAACCTTCAGTATGCTGAAAATCCAAGTGTGTGTAGTTGCATTAATTCCAATCCTTCAGTCGCTACAGGAACCCAATCTCTGTCAAGTTAAGCTATGTACTTTATTGTAACTCCAAAAGCATTTGGGACATTTCCTCTCTCCCAGTCAGGCACCCATTGCTATGAGGTTGTCACTGTGATTTTCCTGAACATTGCTCATAAACCGACTAGGCATCCATAGCCCTAGTAGAGTTGATTGGATACCCCTGAAAGGTTGAATTTATTTTCTTTTTATTTTCAATATTTTTCTTTCTTTATTTTGTTTCTTTTCTTTTGATTTTCAATTTCCAATTCCTTTTATTTCAACCCACAAGCATTGAAGCTCATGCTCAGGACTGAGAATCACAGTGGCATTGAAGCAAAATTTTAGATTTTTCACTTAACTAAACTTCACAAAGGACCAATAGCAACTATCAAATTCTTAAGATGTGAGAGATATAAGATTCTAAATACATCAGAATTATACCAACCAATAATGTATCCTCTTTGAATCAAATGCCCAGACCACTTGACACTAACAGAGGACCTTCACTATCCACTCTGAAAACTTGATTAGAGTTTGACAGAGAAATACATTGAACAACCCTAGGTGATAAGTATGGTTGTTGTGCGCACAGATGTGCCCAGCCAAAAGTAGAGGGACCCTAAGTAAAGTAGTAGTATAATAGAAGCAAAGTGAAAGAAAACACCTACACTAACCAAAGTGAGACATTGAAAGAAAACAATGAAGAAACTACTCTAAAGCAAGCAACCAACAACAAACCAACTAACCTAAGGAAAGTAGGAAAGTGAAGTATTTATAGGAAACCTACACTACTCAAAACGGGCTATGTACAAAGATATTTACAAAGCATTATGTTCAGGAAGGGCAAGCTGACATTAGCATTCATTAGATTTTGTAGTGCATGCACAAGCAAATGGGCGATTGTTACAGTTTTTAACCATGCATATTTATCTTTATACTTAGGAAAAAGAAGTTCAACATTGCAGCATTCAAACTTAATCACATCATCATGTAAAAGTAGCAATTGAGGTGATTCGTTGAACCCATGGTTAATCCATAAACATGTTTTCCATCCCTCACTCCCATTACAAAAATGATAAATGCAGCTATGAAAATTAACAAGGGAAAGGAAGGATAGAACTTGTATTTCATCATGCAGAGGTGGCAACCTTTGACAATCGAGAGCAAGCACTGCATTGTCGATAGGTGCATTGGAAACCTTAGGCGGGCGTAGTTGAGGGTGCAACACTTCGGACATTAAGCTTGCATAAGACTGGTAGAACGGGGCAGAAAACAACCCTTCTAATCTTCGTGTGGGATCCACAACCTCCATTGGCTATTCTTCAAGGAAGTACACCTCATCTACCTGGGTTTCTATTGCCCAAGCCTCTTCTTGATTGTTGTATTCAAGGGGTAGCATGTTATCCCATCTCCTTTCCCAGGTGTCGACCTTACTTTCATGATGTTCTATGTCATGGGATGATGACATGCATGAATCTGTCCTATTGCAGCCATCTGAATATGAAGGAGGATCAACAATGATCATGGTGGAAGGACTCCAAGATGCATTTTGTAGTTGGTCAGGTGCTTCATTTCCACTAGTAGCCATCTTAGCACCTCTTTCTTTATCTTCTTCTCTTTGTTGTGAATGCAATTCCTCGTGGTGTTCAGTCATTTCTTCTTGGTAACCATCGTTGTAGACAAAGAAGGAACCCCTCTTCCACTCTAGAGGATCTAGTATTTCATCAAGGAGAGGGGCAAGTGGTATGCCTTCATTGTTACTGTCTTCTAGAATGTATTCTTCTTCAGTTTTGGTGTACCTCCACAATATAGCCCCTAATAGAAAGAAGTCATCAAATGATGGCACCTCATCAAGGGGACCAAAATCCACTATGCAATATCCCTCCAAGGACTCACCAAAATTCCTATCGTCCATTGTGCACAACTACTCTTCAAGAGGAAGAATTTCTTGATGACTGGTGGACAGAATTTCCACTTGATCTACTTCATCACTCAAAGACTTGAGATTGTGTTTTCATCCTTCTATTGTGGCCTCAAAATTTCATGCCTTGCTCTAGCGCCAATTCTATTGCTATGTCTTTTATGCACTTCTCAACACACTTAATGCATAGATGGATCACCTCTCCTGAAAGACAATCTTCCACAATCAAATTGTAGAAAACTATCCCAAGGTCTCTAATGTTAGGTCTTGTCAGTGCTTGGAATATCTCAGCTATTTTATGTGATTTTGCTGGAATCACAAGGAAGACTTATGGATGAGTTACAAAGCATGGGAAGTTGGGTCTTGAAATGGAGTTCCTAAGATGGGGAAATTGTTGTGCATTTGTTGTAGGTTCAAACAATAGTCTTGAACTCCATTTTATCATTGGATTTAGCTCTACAATGTGCAATGAACCTTGCCTAAGGTTACTCATTAAAAAAAAGTAAAAAGGGGGGCAAGGAAGAGAGAAGGTTCATGGATCTGAAACTACAAATGAACAGTGATCATGGTGGCTGCTATAGTAGACAAACTCCCTAAACTGAGTTTTTCTTGGCCAAGAGGAACCTACAGTTACACAAAACTAGTGCAATCTTCTAAGGACTATAAATTTTTAGATTGCACATGCACATTATGCACATGCAATTGATCTAAGTTGTAGCATTAAAATCAAGAAGCCCAGGCTAACTTTAGATAGCAGTTTGTCATCAACAAGTGCTAAAAGTATGGGCTAAAATTTCATAAAATACCATAGCAACAATTTCCATTATCACTTCCATTCAAGAATCTACAACTAAAACTACTATGGAAGGTAGAACCATGCATGTAAGATGAGAAAACTCAAAGAGAACTTCCATAAAGTCATGCAATGTTGTCTTCTATTGCTGAAAATTCTTTTTACAACAAATCTCTAACCTCTTTACAAATGAGGTGAAGAGCCCTATTTATAGTTTTCCAAAGCCTGAATGAATGGATAGGATTGAATTACATTGTGTGGCTTAGATTTGATTTCATTAGGGTTTCACCTACCCCACAATATTCAGCAATTTAAAATAGATCTTTGTCGTTTCCCTATTTTGTAACCTAGTGCTTAGGGGTTGTAGTAGTTTTGTCATTTAGCTAATTGCCCTTTTGACTATAGCCAAGACTGCTTGAAAGCTGCCTTCTTACTTGATGTGTTTGTAGTGTTCTTCATCAGATCAAATGGGCCCGTCGACAACTGGCATCAATGGATTGGTTTCCCCTAATTCAGGGGATAGGTCATCATCATCTGGTGAAAAGTAGGACATCTCCCTCATGCCTTCTTCAAGGCCACCCCCTTGCATTTTTTTCATTGACTTCCTTGGCACAAGCATTCTTCTAATGTTGACCCTATTGGTAGGTAATAGGGGAAGAGGAAAAAATGAAATGAATGGTGATAGGAGCTATGTGCATTCCTTGTTTAAGCTTTCTCAATGGGTCTCCTCGATGGACTCGGGGTAGGATTTTTGAATCCTGCATACATGAAGTGTCGTAAGTGCTTTCATACACAAATCAAGGAAAATTTTAGTCAAATCCTACAAACTCCCTATTAGATCCATCCATGCATCATTGAAAGATCATAATATTTGTCATTGGAGCTCATTTGGACCATAAAAATTAATGCGGGCCCAAGGGGGGTAGGTAGTGAACGAGGGACAACAAATCAGAAGGGAAGTTCTTGGACTTCACAAAAACCAAGATTTTTCAATTATAGCACATGGGAAAAGGGGAAGAAAGAGTGCCAAGAAAAAATTCCACAAGATTTGACCCATTTAAAAAAAAAGTAGAAGCTTGGAAGGAGAAGGACGGAGGGTCACCACCCTTTGAAATGGCAATGACCACACCATGGTCAGGAAGGAAAGTCCTAGAAATAGCCACAAAGGGGCCAGGTCCCAAAGGTTGGGTCGCTGGGGGCCTACGAAAGTTGAAAATAACCATGGAGGGATAGAGTCCCGGAAAAGGCCACAGAGGGACCAGGTCTTAGAGGCTGAGTTGCCGAGGGCTAGCAAAAGGTCAAAATGGCCAAGGAGGGATAGAGTCCCGAAAATGGCCATAGAGGGGCCATGTCCTAGAGGCCAGGTCACTGGGGACCGGAGGAAGGTCAAAATGGCCAAGGAGGGATGGAGTTCTAGAAATGGCCATGGAGGAGTCAGGTCCCAAAGACCGGGTTGTCAGGGGCTGACGAAAGGTAAAAATGGCCAAGGATGAACGAAGTCCCAGAAACGGCCACAGAGGAGCCTGGTCCCGGAGGCCAGGTCGCCAGGGGCCGAGTCGCCAGAGGCCGATGGAAGGTCAAAACGGCCAAGGAGGGACAAAGTCCCAGAAATGGCCACGAAGGAGTTGGGTCACCGAGGGCTAGCGGAAGGTCAAAATGGACAAGGAGGGATGGAGTCCCAGAAATGGCCATGAAGGATTCAGGTCCCAAAGGCTGGGTTGTCGAGGGCTTGTAGAGGGTCAAAATGGCCAAGGAGAGACAGAGTCCAGAAAACGGCCATGAAGGAGCCAAGTTTTGGAGGTCGGGTCGCCAGGAGCTGGCGGAAATTGAAAATAGTCACGTAGGGATGGAGTCCTAGAAATGGCCACGGAGGAGTCAGGTCCCTGAGGGCTAACAAAAGTTCAAAATGGCAACGGAGGATCTGGGTCCCGGAATGAAATTTTCTCAACTTTTGAAAACCTAACAAAACCTTGGCAGTTCACTTAGGCACCACAAAAACATCCCAAATTCATAGGAAACTTGTCTCCAAAGTCAAAAATGAAGGAAAAAGTGAATTGAACGAGTAGGGAAATCCGACCAAGGAAATATATAGGGCAGACTTGGAGGACCCGAAGGACTTAGAAAATTTTGCGGGGTGAAACATGGTCAACTTGAAATGATACTATGAGTCTCGTTGACCATTTTATATGCCAAAATTGGGGGCACATAAAATGAGGCAATGGCACAAAACTACCTAGCAAGGCAACAAGAAGAGAGGATCCCCATTCCGAATGAGGCATGTGTGCAAAACATTCACAACAACTCCCACAAAACCACCAAGTGGTATTACATAAACCATGTGCCCAAAACCATGAACTTACAATATCATGCAACCCCACATTTAATATTGGGTACGTTATTATATTTTATTATTCACTAATATTAAATAATTACATTTTACAATTATGTCCCAATGTTACATACAACATAAAGAGGCCTTAACATTATAACTCCTAGTGATTCACATCCATCTAGGTACCGCTAGGTGCACCACACACATAATAATAAATTAAACATTATAAGCATTATGCAAGGTCTACAACACCTAATTCTATCATTTTCCCACTTGTTGTATACATTACATAATGGGGTAACAAGTAAGCTCAAACATTAAGATTAAAAACTCCATAGGCAACATGTGCCATCTTGGAATCCAAGTGCTCCATGTGCTCCATCAAGATACATGTAACAAGAACCAAGGTGACCACCATCTCATCCATGAATGCTCTCATCCTCCACCATGCCAATGCACTAAGATAAGAACATATCCAAAGAGATGTCACACTAACTATCACAAAGAAGTAGAAACTTGCCTCAAACTGATATCTCAAAACACACACTCAATCCAAAAGGTAATGAATATGCACCAACAGCTATCAAGAATGAATCACCATAGCTGAAATGACACCCACATCAAATGGAAACATGTCCAACTATCCATACCTCCAAGGTATACATAACATAGTAAACTCATGCCATCACATATCCACCCATAAACCGCAATAACAAACTCCATGTGCAAACCTGTCAAAGAGTGGCATACACATCTGGGAGCTTCCACTGCATGGGCAATGTCCAGATGAATGCAAATCTAGAATGAGTGCATTCAATGCATTGCTTTGTTAACATTCCAGAAAGAAGGCACCATCACAAGTGATCAAGACATACCTTGAGTCTACTAACATCACTTAGAATATGTAAACATGTAGTACCAAGGAACATCCACAATGATATGTAAAACCTACAAACCAAATACCTGTAGCATGTCCTCCTACACACATCTCTAAATGCCAACTATGTCAATTATGATCTCCTCCACAACACCCCATAACAAAATCCATAACAACATCCAACCATCCAATCACCAAGATCAAACATAACATATGTATCATGTAACTAAGCATGGGTGTAAGCATTTCAAAACAAGAAAATCAAATTCAATGTAACCATTCCCAAACCAAGGAAATCAACCCAATAAACCATCTCCTAAACCCAACATGTACAAGGAGATAAACATTCTAACACTCCTCAAATGAACCCTCCAGAGCCAAATACCCATGGCTCAAGATCCATATCCATGAGAAGACAAATCATAAACATAATGCACCTGAAAGAAAAATGGGTAATATTGGTACTCAAGTGAACCACCAAGTAGACCAAGAGTGGGGAATGAGAATGCTCCTCTAGGATATCCAAGTCATCATGACTCAACCAAGAACACTCTCATCATAGGTACATGTTGAACTCACATCCAACCAAGGTGTAGGCTCCTCAGACTTCCTGCTAAAATCTCATCAAGAGTAACCATCTCAAGCAAATGTCTCTAATTACAAGAGAAATCCAACCTCACTTATGTCTCCAAGTATCCATGAGCACCTGTAACCAATCAATCGATGCTAAAATCCAAGAAAATGATCAAAGTACTCAATACAAAGATAACCAACCAAGATACAAATCATAGCTCCAACTGCAAAATTGGGAACATAAACATGACACCATGATATCACATCTTCTAAAAAAAAAAATCACATTCTCAAATCATCATAACATGTACCATGTCACAACTCTAAACCAGTAATCAAGAGTATACCATGAAATAATAACAAAACTATCATACAACCAAAGATCACTTGTCAAAAAACCAACAAGTCATAAACAATACCTCAACATCTCTAGCAACTAATATCAATGAACTCTCACTATAGCACACATAATCCAACAGCTCATTGATGACACCAATCAACCCTTACTGAAGACAACCATCCATAATCAACAATGTATCCACATCATTTCCAAACACTCCTAATGAACCATGATACTAAGAAATCCCATGGCATCATGATGCACACAACAACACCACATGCTCACACCATATCTGTGAATCTAAGCTCTCAATGACAACATGATAACCATCCTCTCAAGCAAGAAGATACACTACCAAACCATCATATCCATCACTACCCATCCATCACTATCACAAGCTCCCACTGAACAATGTAACCAAGCTATCCATGACATTGTGATACCAATCTCCCCAAACCAAGAAGATACACCACCACAACTTGAATTAGGATCCAATCAAACACCACTAAAAATTCAGTTGCATAAACTATCATGACATGCCAAAGTCTCTAATGCACAAGAAACATCCATGACACCATGATCACCACCAAATATACCAACTCAACCCAACTGTGTCCACATATCTGCATAATCATAGTCAACAATATAGGTCTCATATTATGATTGTACCTAGTAATACCATCTCACCTCCTCAAAATGACATCAAAACCAGCAAACCAAGTGACTAAACTAAGCCACCAAAACTGAACATGCATCAACACTAAAATATCAATGGTAGAGACAACTCATGTCCAAGTCATAAATGCAACATGTAAGTATAGACCGCCTACAACATTGCACAACTTGTAGATACAACAATGCAACATACAAATCCAACCATATACTAATAACCATGTCAAATGAGAGAATAATCTGAGATGTACAAATAAGCATACAATGAATCCAACATTAAATCACCAAAATGCAATTATCCATAAGCTCATAAGGGTATGTACAAGATCATGATGGGCCAAAAAGTGATAATATTATGGGTATGTGGCTGATGACTTTTTTTAACCCAAAATTGTTGAAATGGAAAGGGTTTTTAAAAGAGATTCTTAGCTTTCCACCAATATAAATTATACTTTACTTTGATTTTAATAAGTAATTATTATTTATTGTCTATTCAAATTATGACTAAAGTCCTTATTGATAGACTGATTGAAAAACATCTATAGCTTTCAAACGATATCACATTTTTTGAATCCAAAACATGTGTCACATTCTATGCTTCGCTCACTATAGTATTAAAAAAAGAAAAAAATTAATTTCATTAATTTTTGACCAAGTTAAGGTGGTCAGACATATGATTTTTTTATATTTTTGAAAAGTTGTAATAAAAAATTCATAATTAATTATTTAGTTGGAAAAAATTACAAAAAAATATTCATCACATCAGGACATGAGTCCTCTACTTATATCTAAAATCTTATAAAAAACTATTCTCATTTATTGTGGTTAGGGTGGTCAGACACACATACTTCTTATTTTATCCCTAAAATTTAAGTACTACTGCATTGAAATTTCAATTTTTCACCAAATAGATTTCTTTTTTTTAAACAAACCTAGTAGTTTATAAACTATATTCAATTTTCTACAAATTCTATTCTTACATATTTTTGAAATAATATAGATAACTTATTCAAATTTTTACGTCAAGTTGCCTAAATCTGATTTTTCTAATTTTTTTGCCACTTAAGGACCTATTTTTTCCATGATGATCTTGCACATACCCATAATATCTCCATAGTCAAAAATACCCATAATTAGCTTAGGTGAGAAAAAAATAAAATAAAGCGTGGAAAAATAACTCCAAACCTGATCCACTATGTAGTGCTTTGAACAAGCTTTCCGTCGACTATTCAAAGTCCAAAATGTGACTTTGTATGCACCCAATATAACCTCTCTAAAAAATTATCAAAACTATAAAATATAGAAAAAATTATAAGACCACATTTTAGAGCTCTGAGTCACCTTTCTAACGAATCCAAGAAGTCAAAAAACCGACATCGTGAGTGAAAGTTATGCCTCTTAGAATAAAACTACTCCAATATGACAATAGGGAAAATTTGGTGGACCCCACCCTGCAATTAAATCCATTTAAATTTTCAAACTTTAAAGTGGTGGATTTTCTTTTAATATTTAATATTTCAAGACCTTTTTAAAAGATTTATGAATGGGGTGGTTAAAACACTAGGTTTAGTTTCAACTTTATATACATAAGATTTTCTTTAAAAACTTATCCACCATTCAACTTTTATTTAATTCAAAACCTAATTTCAAAGGGCCAACATGAATTAGAAACTGGCAGTTAAAGGTATGGGCTGCATACTCTGACATGATAGGGCTACATAGAGTAGAGGATACTAAGTCTGCAGACCTCGTACCACCCCAATAAAAAAAAAATATTTGATTTTTAATATTTTTTTAGCCATTTCAATCAGGTTTTAATTTTTGAATTTTTTTTCATTTTTGTAGGATAAAAATGCCAACAGGATTATAATTTTTTTTCATATTTTTTTAATTTTTAATTTTTATTTTGTAAAGAATGACCTCCGTACAGCCTACAAATAGGGCTTTTTACAAAAAAAGATTGTAATTTTTCTAGTAAGCAAAATAGGGAAAATTATATATCAAATTAATCTCTCGGCCAACAAAAATCCAACCACGAGGTCCATTTAGTCCAAGGTGGTCATTTGTAAATTTTCCCCCCACAAAACCCCCATTTGAATGCACAACCAAGAAACCCTATTTTTCCAAAATTTATCACACCCCAAATTTGCAATAAAAGACCTACAAAACCCTCATATCTTGCCATTGTCTTTCATTTTATCATGCAACCTAGGGTTATCCAATCCACAACCAAAGCTCTGATACCACTTGTAAGGAAAACTTGTAGCCATATAGTGACAATTTCCACATAACCCAAATCTAAAAACATGTAAATAAATACTCAATATCAACATGCAAGAGAATAGACAACATACCCATGAAAGATGACAAAAGATATACCCTAGGAAAACCCTCAAAAGCAAAAAACTCAAACTAAAAAAAAAACCACTCCATGTATTATTCAACAATGAAAAACCATTACAATACATCTTCAAAGACTCCATGAACACTTCTGAAGCACAAGCTATCCATACATTCCATGTGACCAAACATGAATCCACACATCCCATGCCATGCTTCAAACACTCATACATGCACAAGCTCAACCTGCTAACCTGCAACAAACTCTCCAACCCTAGACAACTACCCTTCTGGTTGCTTTTATAGAAACAAGCTCCCACAAAACCACCAAGTGGTATTACATAAACTATGTGTCCAAAACCATGAACTTAAAATATCATGTGACCCCACATTTAATATTGGGTACTTTATTATATTTTATTATTCCCCAATATTAAATAATTACATTTTACAATTATGTCCCAATGTTACATACAACATAAAGAGGCCCCAACATTATAACTCCTAGTGATGCACATCCATCTAGGTACCCCTAGGTGCACCACACACATAATAATAAATTAAAAATTATAAGCATTATTTAAAGGTTCACAACACCTAATTCTAACAAAAGCATAGTCATTTGACCATGTCATATCTCTTTTTCCAAGTTAGCATACCCTTCAATCCCTTTAGTAGTGATGACCTTGACATGTTATATGATGCCCTTGAGGATTTCATCTCACAAGGATCATCCACCAAGGCTTGTCATGACATCAAAAACCAGCAAACCAAGTGACTAAACCAAGCCACCAAAACTAAACATGCATCAACACAAAAATAGCATGATTGTACCTAGTAATACCATCTCACCTCCTCAACATGACATCAAAACTAGCAAACCAAGTGACTAAACTAGGCCACCAAAAACTGAACATGCATCAACACTAAAATATCAATCGACAGAGACAACCCATGTCCAAGTAATAAATGCAACATGTAAGTATAGATTGCCTACAACATTGCACAACTTGTAGATACAACAATGCAACATGAAAATCCAACCATATACTAATAACCATGTCAAATGAGAGAATAATCTAAGATGTACAACTAAGCATACAATGAATCCAACATTAAATCACAAAAATCCAATTATCCATAAGCTCATAATATCTCCATAGTCAAAAAGACCCATAATCAGCTTAGGTGAGAAAAAAGGAAAATAAAGCATGGCAAAATAACTCAAAACCTGATACACTATGTAGTACTCTGAACAAGCTTTTTGTCAACTATTCGAAGTCCAAAATTTGACTCTATATGCACCCAATATCAACTCTCAAAAAAATCTATCAAAACTACAAAATATGGAAATATTTGTAACACCACAGTGTAGAGATCTGAGTCACCTTTCCAATGAATCCAAGAAGTCAAAATACCGACATCTTGAGTGAAAGTTATGCCTCTTGGAATAAAACTACTCCAATCTGACTATAGGGAAAATTTGGTGGACCCCACCCCGCAATTAAATCCATTTAAATTTTTGAACTTTAAAGTGGAAAATTTTCTTTTAATATTTAATATTTCAAGAGCCTTTTAAAAGATTTATGAAGGGGGTGGTTAAACCACTAGGTTTAGTTTCAACTTTATATACATAAGATTTTCTTTAAAAACTTATACACCATTGAACTTTTATTTAATTCAAAACCTAATTTCAAAGGGCCAACATGAATTAGAAACTGGTAGTTAAAGGTACAGGCTCTATACTCCAACATGATAGGGCTACGCAGGGTAGAGGATACGGGTTTGTAGACCTCATACCACCCCAATAGAAAAAATTCTTTGATTTTTAATATTTCTTTTAGCCATTTCAATCAGGTTTTAATTTCTGATTTTTTCTTTCGTTTTTGTAGGATAAAAATGCCAACATGATTATAATTTTTTTTCAGATTTTTTTTTTAATTTTTAATTTTTAATTTCTGAAGAATGACATTTGTACAACCTACAAATAGGGCTTTTTACAAAAAAAGATTGTAATTTTTCTAGTAACCAAAATAGGGAAAATTATATATCAAATTCGTCTCTCGTCCAACCCGAATCTAACCATGAGGTCCATTTTGTCCTAGGAGGTCATTTGTAAATTTCCCCCCCACAAAACTCCCATTTGAATGCACAACCAAGAAGCCCTATTTTTCCAAAATTTATCACACCCCAAATCTGTAAACAACCCATCACACCAACAAACCCAAAACCCTCAAATCTGCAACAAAACACCTACAAAACCCTCATATCTTGCCATTGTCTATCATTTTCTCATGCAACCTAGGGTTATCCAATCCACAACCAAAGTTTTGATACCACTTGTATGGAAAACTTGCAGCCATATAGTGACAATTTCCACATAACCCAAATCTAAAAACATGTAAATAAATACTCAATATCAACATGCAAGAGAATAGACAACATACCCATGAAAGATGACACAAGCTATACCCTAGGAAAACCCTCAAGAGGGAAAAACCTAGCCTCCAAAGACAACCACACTCCATGTATTATTCAACAATGAAAAACCATTACAATACATCTTCAAAGACTCCATGAACACTTCTGAAGCACAAGCTATCCATGCATTCCATATGACCAAGCATGAATCCACACATCCCATGCCATGCTTCAAACCCTCACACATGCACAAGCTCAACCTGCTAACCTGCAACAAACTCTCCAACCCTAGACAACTACCCTTTTGGTTTCTTTTATAGAAACAAGCTCCCACAAAACCACCAAATGATATTACATAAACCATGTGCCCAAAACCGTGAACTTACAATATCATGTGACCCCACATTGAATATTGGGTACTTTATTATATTTTATTATTCCCCAATATTAAATAATTACATTTTATAATTATGTCCCAATGTTACATACAACATAAAGAGGCCCCAACATTATAACTCCTAGTGATGCATGTCCATCTAGGTACCCCTAGGTGCACCACACACATAATAATAAATTAAACATTATAATCATTATGCAAGGTGCACAACACATAATTTTAACAAAAAGCATAGTCATTTGACCATTTCAAATCTCTTTTTCCAAGTTAGCATACCCTTCAATCCCATTAGTAGTGATGACCTTGACATGTTAGATGAGGTCCTTGAGGATTTCATCTCACAAGGATCATCCACTAAGGCTTAAAGAGATTTTAACTTAATCAAACCTCAACTTATCCTTTATTCACCCTCACACCAACCTCAAGTTCAAAACAAGCTTGTGCTTGCCTTAGAACTAACTAAAAAGAAACCATTAGCTCCAGGAGATATCTTGAACTTTACACGGAAACTTGATAGTAACATTGTTTTACAACAACTGAGTTACAATACCATTGCTCACACACACAATACAAGGAATAATAGACAACAAAAATCCACTCCCATTTCATTACCATTAACTCAACCTATCTTTCCTAGTGCTCCTCGCTTGCCTTCACATAATGGAAAGGATCATGATCTTGTTGAACAACTTAAGAATACTCCTACTAAGATATCCTTATGGAATCTTATTCAAGCCTCACCTAACTACAATAGTATTCTTCAAACATCCTTACAACAAGTTGTGGTTCCTCCTAATAAAGTCCAAATGAACTAGAATCCCTAGTTCAAGGAATGAATATGGTTAATATAGACATTATTTTTCACCAAAGGGAGTTACCTTCCTTGGAAGTTCAAAAACAACATGAAGTCTTCATGATAATAGGCCTTGTTAATAAGATCAGGATAAAGAGAAACCTTTTTGATAATGGCTTGACCCTTAATGTGTGTAGTGCAAACCTCTTGGATAAGTGTTGATCAACAAACCTTGAGCCTCTCTGACAATCTTATAGGAAATTTAGCAAGTGGGGGACCAATTTGTGCATCACTAAAAAACCTCTAGGATTTTTATAGAAATCCAAATCTTTTTTATGTTGGGAGAAAAAGGTAGAAAGAAATGTGAATAAAACATGAAATTGGTGATTTTCCAAATCTTTTACAACATTGAAAACCTCAAATTATTTCCTATGAATGATATAATTGACACAAAATGCCACAGACCCTTCATTGTTTGGAAGAGAACAAGCAACAAAGGCTAAATAAAAGCATAGTGTAGTCTTTCAAATCTCCCCAGGGGAAGCACCCATTAAGGTTTGATCAGACATAAGAAAACTCTAAAAGTTAATAGAAAAGTCTAGAAAATTATAGAAGCCCTTTCTCCCTTTATGACATAATACAAAAAATTATAACCTTTATAGAAAATGGAAAACTTCAATAGACATAATTCAATTTCTGAAAGTTATCATTCAATATAGAAGCTTAACAACATACAAATTAGCTACCCGAACTATTAAAATGAGCTTAACACAATGTTTTTAATCATGAATGAAAACATAAAGAAGAAATTTGGCAAAGGCCTTAACATGCACAGTTTCAAAGATTTCTTCTAAATAGATTGAACTTCAATATTAAATGAACTAAAAAATAAAGGTCGAATGCCAATCTGATGATAGTTTGAGTTAAAATATAAGATGCCAGAGAATAGCAGTATTCTATAAAAATTTCTACTTTTGAAAACATAAAAACTCCCTACTAGATCTATCTGCTTCGAAAAGGTTTTTGAAGTAACTTTTTTCTAACTAAAAAAACTCCTTTTACTTATGCTACCAACCCCTATTTTTAACTGGAAGAAGAGAACACCACCACCAACATTCCAAAAGTAGAAACTCCCAAGTGCCTACACCTAATATCCTATGATCTCATCTTAGATCTTGATCAGATTGCAAAAATATTTTCTCATTATGTCCCAAATATTTTATTAATGGCTTGGATATTTAGCAAAGATTGCAATAAGAAAAATCAGATTCTAACATAGCTTGGAAAAAATCTGATTGATCATTCATATAGATTGATGGAACTGACTTGAAAGTTCCACCCTAAAGACAAGACACCCACTGCATTCTGATAAAATTTTCCTAAAGAGATCATTCCACAAAACACAAACTTCCTAAACAAATAGATGGCGTCTTGAGTGGGAAAGCAATCTCAAATTTATGAGAATGGCTTTGAAGAAAATCCCTGCCAAAAATACATGTGTGGTTCATGCCCAAAAGGAAAGTGATATACAAAAGCCGTGCAGCCACCACGTGGCACATTGTGTGCCTTTTGGAGCAGTCTTCTCTTCATTAAGTGTGGAATTCTCTCGAAGTTGAAAAAGGTAAAAGTCAAAAACCAAAAAGATTAAAAAGAAAAAAATTCTTTACAGTTCTAGCAACTCACAGGGGCCTTCACTTGCGAAGGTGTGAACCTAAAGCTCTGGAAACTCTTGGAGTTTGAGGAAGGTGGAGTGTTGTACTTCCAAATCAAAATTAGTGAGCTAGATGATAGTGCAGAGAATCTCATATGCTTGATCCAACTCAAAAACTTCTTTAAAAGAAACACCTCCCCATCTGTATGAAACAACCCCAATATGGTAATAGATTTGAGAAAGGGGAAGAATCTCCTAGATTTCATCAACAGTGGGCGATGGGCTTATGCTTGGGAGTTATGTAAAAATCTAGACCTTATGTCATATTGCATCTATTATCTACTTGATTGATAGCATTCCTCCATCTAGTGAAAAAAGGGCAGGCAATCTGAAATCAATCAGAACATTGAAATCCTTTTCAATCTCATTGACCTTTCTATTCAACACTGCTTGGTATTCTTTTTCTTTTTGTTGTGACCTTATAGCAATTGAAAAATTCACTTTCTTTCATTAAGGCGACCCTCTAATCAAAAATTTATGTGCCTCCTAAAGCTTCTTCAATTATTTCTTTTCATAACCTAGAAATCAAGTTTTCTAATTCTCCAACCTTAGGAGCATAAATTTGCAGAGTTTGGTCAGCCAATGGGCCAACCTTCTTGTCTAATTCCTAAGCATCCCTTAGAAACTACAAGACTAGCTTTAGAGCAACAACTGCAACTATGATGCTTTCCCAATGTGTGGATATCAGTCTTTTCAAATTTAGGAGGATTTCAGATCCTTGCACAACAACCAACTCCTAATGGAATTGAGATTCCCTTACCTTCATATTCTCCTCCATCTAGTTCTTCTCCTAGAGGGTGTTTTTTAGTTCAAACTTCAACCTTCAGACCTCTTGGTCGTGAGTCTGTAGAATGGACTTGATCTCCTACTTTTCTTTCTTTTCCCTCTCTATTTCTGCTTAGGCATTTCTTAGATTGTCAGAAGCTTGAGATTGGACACTATCCAATTCTTCCTGCATGTTTTCCTAGATACAACATTTTGTATTTGTTTGACATTTAGCAAAAAGGCTCAACCCTTAACTTTTCTACCTTGGCATAAAGCTGACCCTATTGATTTTGGGCCTCCTTGAGAAACTTAGTTGCTTCTCCCTACTGATCCACTATTTACCTTACACGATCCATTTCCACCTTTCTATCTTTGATTTCTATCTATAGCCTATTCATAGTGTCCTTTACATTTACTAGCTCAGCTTCATGCTTCTTTAATTTCTTATCTAGCTTCTCATAATCAGTATAGACCACTTTCTTGGTGGCCTTAGCCAGAACCACCTTGTCATGTGGGTGAGTTTCACTTAGATCCAGGCCCATAGATTTGATGTTGTAATCTTCCATCTGCATTTCTCCCTCTGGCTTGGATACTAGCAACCTCATGGTAGCAATCAACAAGGAATTCCACTAACAAGCCTCAATCTTCTTAGTAGTTGGTTCTGCTAAATTTTTTTATCTATGGTTTCTATTTTCTAGCCTTTCAGGCCAGCTTTGTTACATCAAAATAACCTCATAGAATCTCTTGGGTGTCAATGCTTTATGCAGTAATGGAAGTACCCAGAGGGAGACTGAATAGTGTGACAGAATGAGAAGCCTTGATTGTATGGGACTGCAGAGAGTTGAAGGGGAGTGTAATCATAGAAAACAATGGGATAACATAGAGGAACTGTAGAGGGGGAACACCCATCAAAGTGAAAGGGGAAGTGAGTCAAAAAAGTGACATTTTCCCAAAAATAGAAGGATTCGGTGAAATTTCCAACATGGATGCTTTAGCTTTCTTAGTGGGGGCCCTTGACAGGGTGATTAAAGAATCGATCATGGCTGATGCAGATGATGCTCACTCAACACACGAGGTTACCTCATGGGGATCATTGTTGAATATTGTCGAGGGTTCATTTAGAATGAAAAGATCAGAATCCATGGATGGAGGACTCTTCTCTAGAGACAAGGGTGGAGGAACGACCAAAGATGCAGAGGCAGAAAGAAGAGGGGGAGAAAAACTTACTTGGGCCACAAAATCCAAATATCTTAGTAGAGCAGACTCCAATTCTTCCTCTCCTTTGGCTAGTGCATTGGGTCCACCTAGCTACTAGAATTGTTTCCTTTTTGTATGAGTGGAACCTATAGATTCAGATCCCTTGGTGACCAATCCTATCGAAACTTGGCATTTTGTAGCCACAACAAACCTCTTTTGGGATCATTGGTTCCTCTTTCCCTTTTCTTTGGTGCTGATAGAGGGTGTGACCTATAAGTCCTTCCATTTTGACCCCTTTCCTTTGTTGATCTCTTGAGGCTGGGAAGTGTAGAGTGAAATCTCTCCTTATTCAATCTCTTGGTTGATCTCAAGATTACTATACTTAGTGTCAACATCTTTGCCATAAATTTCATCAAACTTTTCATCATGTGGCTGGACCTCCCTATACATGGCATTGAGGCTCTTCATTTCCTATCGCAACCTCCAAAAATCCACCCTCTTTCTCTCCAACCATCCTAGATGCTTCAATTATGTACTTAGAGGCTTGCCCATTAGATGGCTCAGATGGTACTCTATCATCTTGACATAAAATTCAAGCCATGGTGGCCAATTAAATGGTATGTAGGATAACTTGATGTACAATTTTGGCCTTTCTATGGCTGGGTTATTCCTTGATTCAAAATAATCCTAACCCTCATGCTTTATAGTTGGGAGGTTCCTTATTAGGTTGTAGCTCCATGCGTCACAAATGAGAACCGGGCTCAAGTGCGCAAATTTGTTCATAAGTACCTACCATCCCTTCCTTTTTATTAGTGTTACCTAGATGTTTATAATGGTGAGGGGAGTCAGCTAAATCCCTATCTTGTTCCTTCTGATGCTATAAACATTTTCAACAATAGTTACCTGACATAATGCATGCTTCTCAAGCAAAAACTCTATCCGTTACAAATTTAGGGAGCTAGAAAGGCTCCTTGATGAAACCATAAAATTTTATGAATGTGAAGTCAACTCCTAGAAAATAATCCACTGGGGTTTGCAAGGTCTTTATCGATTGCAAGACTTCAAGAGAGAAATGCACTAGAGGGTGTGGGACAAGTCTACAAGCAATGACCTCAGAAAAATTTGTCAAATGAGAAATCTATATTGTCACAATAGAAAAGATGTTTAGACTAAAAAATATATATTCATCTAAACAACCTAAATGATGATGAATTGGTAATGCAAACTATAAAGGATGCTTAGAATAACCAATCTATATTATTGTAATCTATCGCATACCTCTCTGAAAGGATCAGAGTTGACTATTGTTGCAACTGGTCCATGATCAATCATGTCAAAAATATCAAAAATGTTGTCAAATGATAATCTATATTGTCACAATAGAAAAGATGCTTAGACTAATAGATCTATAATAATCTAAACACCCTGAATGATGATGAGTTGGTAATGCAAACTATAAAAGATGCTTAGAATAACCAATCTATATTATTCTAAATGACCTAATTGATGATGAGATGGTAATGTAAGCAGTAAAAGATTTCTAGAATAACCAATCTATATTATTATAATTTGTGGCATACCTCTCTAAAAGGATCAGATCTTCCTATTGTTGCAACAAGTCCATGATCAATTGTGCCAAAAATATCTCAAAAGTTATCAAATGATAAATCTATATTTTCACAATAGAAAAGATGCTTAGACTAACAAGTCTATATTAATCTAAACAACCTGAATGATGATGAATTAGTAATACAAACTATAAAAGATGCTTAGAATAACCAATCTATATTATTCTAAATGACCTAATTGATGATGAGATGGTAATGCAAACTATAAAAGATGTTTTGAATAACCAATCTATATTATTATAATTTGTCACATACCTCTTCAAAAATAACAAACCTAACTATTGATGTTTTGGGTACATGATCAATCGTGCCAAAAATATCACAAAAGTACATACCAAATATCACTATTAAAGACGCCTATATTGCAATAGTATGCAAAATATCAGTATTAAATAAAGAACACTAATGAACTTAAGTATAATGAACCTAAGCATTGTACCTTCCATTCTTGAATATGATATTCAAGTGTGCTTGAAGGGTCATCTCTTTGCTTAAGAGTATCCAATATTTCTTCATGATCAACATTACTAAGTGTCCATAGTTGTTTTGTCTTTGGTTTGGCATGATGTTTCAAAAACATAACATTTGTTGCTATAACAAGGTGCAAATACATGAGAATGGTTTTTTTTTCCTCGTAGTCTTCAAATGTAGGTATGGCATTCTTTCTAATCATGTATTTTTGCAACCAAGTTCCTAAAACAACAACTAAACCTATAGGATACATGAACCCATCATCAACTTCCATTAGTTGTGTTAGCTTATGCTTTAACTGCACAAATCAAGCCAACCACTAGTCTGATCTCTCTTCATTCCCCTCCAGAGCAACAACTGCAAAAACATGTCCTAGTTGTAGTAGATCTGAAAGTCTATCATAATCAATTGAACTTTCAATTGCGTCATTTGTCATGGATATAGTTTGAGATAAAGGAGTTATATATTGTGGAACCCATGTATCCACCCACTCGTACTGAATACAACTCTAAAAAAAACAAGCCAACTCTCATGTCCAAATGGTCTATGTGCTTACATATGAACTTTGAAATGAATGCATCTTTGAAGAATTTTTGATTATATGACAATCAAATCTACCTCCCACTGTACCCTCCTCAACCAACAAAAAGAATCTATGCACTATTGAATCAAGTGTCCCTTCCTATGACAATGTTGAACTATACCAATCAACAATAGAATGTCCGTCACTAAATTTTGCTCCTGAAATCTTCAATTTCTCTTTAACTAGAGTTATATTTACACATGCACCTATTTCATCATGCTCCCCTTTCCCATGACCAACCTAAAAAAAATTCCAAATGTGAGGTACACCTCTCTCTACATGCATTCTACTCAACCAATAAAAGATATAAGCATTCTTGAATAGACCTGTGTAGTTATCTGACCAAATGAGATGTCAGTCTAGTGCTATATCATGCTCCTGCAAGAACTCAAAAAAAATCTCGAAACAATGTTGAACATACTCGGATGAATGAGATCTATCATTGAACTCATATAAAAATGACACTCTCTAATTATCTTTCAATCCTCCTCTGTACTATCAGGTGCGTGTATAAATGCTATGTGGACAAAAATAGAAATCTAAATGGAATTGTAATATTGAGATTGTACCTTGTTTTGTCGTTGCAATGTGTAGTTTTCTACAAAATCAACCACTAATATAATAGTGTTAATCAGAAAAGAGTCC
>VDFB02082925.1:0-24621 GCA_007258455.2 Sequoia sempervirens
AGGCCCTAAGGGCTAGATCTATGCCTCAAAGGCTCATCTCTGATGGCCTTGCCTATGTAATGCATAGAGGCTTTGTAGTTAGACAACTTGAATTTACCAGTACACACTTGGTCAACAATAGAATATATCCAGTATTATTATTAAAGTCTTGAAGAATATTACCATGGATATAACTTCTAAATTAAGGTAATTCTCTTATCACAATCGTGACCAAACCCTTAAGGTCATGAGGCCCAACTATCACACATCATGTTCTTCATATGACAAAAGAAGATAATTTTAAACTAAGCTTTCACAAAAAAAGGTTTATGAGAAGTAATTATATGGACCTTATAAAATAAAGGATATTGAAATAAATTGAAGAAAGAGGTAAGCATTATAACTAATAATAAGATATAATCAACCTCTATGAGGGAGCTAAAGTACATGTATTCTTCTCATTAAATAGTACTAGATGTAAGATCATCAATTGTCAATGAGAAAATGTTGATAAGAATATATGACCATTGATCTTAAGGTATTTGTTGTCAACATTATGAATGGCCAACAATAGATAATTTAAAGACAACATACACTCAATATTTTAATTATAAGAGTTATACCTGACCGATACTAAATAATTATTTATCAACATTAAAATTATATATTAAATAATTCTTTATATATAGATAGTAAGAGCACAATTATATCAAAGTAATTGAATGACATAAAATCACTATTATCCTATCAATATTAACAAGGATAAGAGCATGACAAGAAGAAATTCAAACTCAATATATGTGAAACTAAAACCATCAACCTTCCTAAAAACTTTAGGAGTGTGATGGTTTGTGTATAAACTCTCATTACAACCAATAGAAAGCTTACTTATTCATTCCAGAAAAATTATGTTGACTCAAGATAAGATATTAATAGGGGCTTACCATTGAGGACAGGATTTAAAAGAATTTGAAAAGGAAGTAAATGTCTTTCTGTAGAACCATGATATAAACTATAACTTATAATATTTGAAATTTTAACTAAACATATATGCATACAAAACATTAAAACATAGAGGAAATACTAAACATTTCTTTTAGCTAGATCTAATATAGTTGTTGATTACTCCATGACTGTACATCAAAATGGAAACTTGCGAACAATGCATGAACCAATATCATAACATAAAGAATAGGTAAATTTTCATGACATGGTTGCAAATAATCTAGTAACATACATGTGAAAAGTGGAATCATAGGCAATACACAAAAACTGTTTGACATATTCCCTTGAAGAAAAGAGGTATTGCAAACTGCAACGATTACATGATATGGACAAAATGGATTGTTAAAAAAAAAATAGATACTTCTATGCAAACACAAACAAGAGCAAGACTAAATAATACGACCTAGACCTCTACCATCCTTACCTGTGTCAATATGGAAGCTTTAGAACAGAGCATAAATTGAATTTCAACTGAAACGTGGAAGCATATACAACTCACATGATTCATTTACTAGAATCCCTCAAAATAATGTGGTCCCTAAATCTGCAAAGATTGCAGGATATGCATAAAATGTATTTAGAAACTTTCTCACAAATACAAATGGTAGGGGTTAAATAGATTATGTAACTTTTCCCTAGCCTCCTTATTCACATTGGTTGGAAAGTTTGTTTCAGAGAATGAACATCCATCAAATCGTTAAGAATTTCAACCATTCATGAAAAAATTGGGACAAATATATGATTACTTTTTTAAAAATTAAATAAAAATATAGACACGTACAATTCTAGTAGAAAGAAGGAAAATAAACATAACAAAACCATTTATCTGTTCTCTGACCAACTATTCACCTCTCCCTTATGGTGCCTAAAATACAAACTTAAAATCTTCTCTACAAATTTCCCGATCTAGAAACCAACAAAAGGACTCATACTCTTTACACCAAAAAACAATTTGAAATTGCAAATATCATTAAACATTTGATACATAGAACACATTCATTAAGTACTAATGATAAATAATTTCAACACCCTGATGTATTAGTTATTGAAATTTAAAGGAAACTTCCTAGTAAAGTTAGCTATAGAATTTACAATAATTGGCAAGCATCAAAAGGTGACTGCCAATGCCATATCAACCATGATTGATACAATTTCAAAAAGAACAACTTACCAATTTAGGGGTCTCACTCAGTTGACATCGATTTCAACTACTTCCCACAAAATAGGAGAATTAATATCATTGGTTGCTTTGGCACTTTCTACTGCGCCAAAACTACAACCCTTTGAAACTTTTGCTCCAACTTTTGTCAATTCTACAAACACCACTTCACCCAAGTGGTCCTACAAATAACTCAAAAAGGAAACCAAATAAATTTCCTTAATTAATATAAAAAAATTATTTGAATACCCCAAACACATGAGTGCCATTACACATCTTAATAAAGAAGAAGACACTATCAAATTTACTAAATATAAATTAATAAAATAAATAAAATTTAAGATGTTATGGTCGAATCTAATTGCATTCGACTAAATGTACAAAATGATGTTACTTCTCCCCTGTAAACTTTATTTGAAGGTGATCAGTGTAGAAGACTCACTATTGTGTATCCCCGAAAATGAATAGATAAATCCCATTTTACATGCAAAGGCTATTCAAATATATCTTGAATATCTTTTGAATTTAGTGCCATAAGATTCCTTCCTCCTCTCCGATAAAATCTTCTTGAGACCACGAGAAGTGAGTTTATGGCCATTCTTCCACTATCGTTGGTTATTGCCACGAATTAATCACTTGCCCTATGAAACTCTTGCACAGATGAATAAAATGAACATTTGCTTTCCCATATTTCAAATATAATGCCTGCATTTCTTTTCAGAGGCCGAAACTATTCACGTTCGGTTGTGGATGGAGTCGATTAGATATAACAGATACAAAGTATGTAAAACCATTGTTATTTATTATTTTTGGATCTTCACATTCATAATATAATTGTAAACCTCTCTCAGCATAATAATTAAATAAAGATTCTAATTTTTATCATAAACATGTTGAGAAAATTGTTAGTTTAATTTTAAAATAGTATTTTTAATGAATTTAATAATTACATTATCATACAATAATATAATTGATAATAGAGGGTCATGACATTGAACTAGTATCAAGTAGAGTTTTTCATAAAACTAACCTTTTAGAAATTAATGTCTTATAAGTTATTAAGATTATAGTAATTTTAAATTATAAAAATTCAAATGTTTTTAAGGAAGGGATTATGAATCAATTAAATATTCAAAGGAGGGTTGTGACATCCTTTCCCCCTTAAATTTTGCATCGTCGGATGCACATAATTTTGAAATTTAAGCATTAATAATGATCAACAAGAATTCAATATAAGTTAATTTGTTACAATGCTGGTTCTTGAACATGAAAGATATCTATGGTGTTAGTCTTTTAATACTAATTTTGGTACCCAACATCTATTATAAACTTTGGCAATAGAGTCACCAAGGTTAACTTAGAATCAAATCCTTCGGTCCTTGTCAAACCCACCAGACTGCAAGGAAACTCACACAATTGATTATTTCCTTATGACGATCCACATCAAAAAGCCTTATTCAATCCACCCCATAAGATTAAGATAAGAAACATCTCTTGAATACTTATAAAAAAATCCTTTAAATAAAACAAATTGAAAAACATTATATGCATTCTAAAGACAAATAATGTTTCCCCAATATACATAGAGAATAACCCAGCCTAAAATTCTGAACTTGAGAAATCAAATAGCCAAAACTGCAGTGCAGTCATATTTGGAAGGTACGGTTCAATTATTAAGCTATAGCCTTGCATAACCAAAAAGACAGCAGGAAAAAGAAATAGAACAGAACTGCTGTCATACAAGACAAATAGAGGTGTCACTAATGCTTCACATACCAGAACACTTCACTCAATGTGATTAGCATGTGATAACCTCTCTGGTAAGCAATTTGCAAGCACCTCCGGCAGGTGCCAACGAGATTAGGACGAAAGAGATGTTATGGAAGGCAATACTGACTTTAATTCTTCCTGTAGCTCACGTTATGTACGCAAATCTAAGAACATAAAACCAAGCAGAATGAGATGTTCACACTATAACCAATGTTTAAAATGGCAGCAAAAGACAACTATCATTTGGACACAATCAAAAGTAAATGTAAGAAGCATTTGGCAATTTGGTCCATTTTGTATGTTAAGAAGCATAAACTTTATAATATTCTTTGCAATTAAGCATATAATGCTATGTTGAAAAGGGTATCAGACAAATTTATCATCAGTAAGGCAAATTCATTGCGGGAAAATTCACCGTCATGACAAATTCACCTCATGGAAAATTCACCACCACGCAAACTTTTGATGCTATTTCCCGCAGCCAATGAATTGCCCGTCATGAATTTTCCTTGAGGTGAATTTGTATGGTGGTGAATTTTCCTCGAGGTGAATTTGTCATGGTGGTTAATTTTCCGCAATAAATTGAACGTGAATTGTTGGCATGAATTTTCCCACGATAAATTGCTGGCAGTGAATTACATTATTTGAATCCAATGCTACTCTTGAGAACAACCCATGCACTGTATAACTGCTGAATCAAAACAAAAGGGTTTGGCTGAAGCAGAAGGGGAATGTTGGGTTGAAATTCTGCTGGGCTTGGTGATATAATAGAAAGCACAATGTGCACAGTAGATAAAACATTTCAAAATAACATTTTTAAAAATGTTTTAAAATAATATTATACACTTAAAAAATTATATTATTTACAAAAAAAAATTGATAATTGCAGAAGTATCATTATATCTACAAAGTAGATGACGATTCATTAACTTGTAGCAGGTATATGTTTGATATGTGCCATAAAATTCTAAATGCTATTCTTTTTAACCATTTGTATTATGTAGGAGGAATGTTCAAGCTTCTGTTTTATGTGAATATTTTAATTTTATGATGCAAGATGTGGTGGTAATGAACTCCAACAAACAATTCCTAACCTTAGGAAGGTTCCAAACAACTCCTAGGGTGACTTTAGTTAAGCCACCTATTCTCTTGTAGCCTTGAGACACACTTATTCAACTATATCTCCATCTGTAGACACTACCATTTTTGAAGAACACATTTTCAAGGACCCTTTAGGCTCTTGATTAACATGTCAAATTCTCTGGTAGGGTTGTTTTGGATTGTTCCAACACAATCTACCCTTCAACGCTTCACAATGGCCTAATTAGGCCTCTTTTCCAAAGGAGGTCCACCAAAATTCATTCCCTTGTCCTCAAAACCTTCATGCACTCCAAGCACCAGTCACAAAACAAAAAATTCTCACATTGGTTTCCATCAAACAGTCCATATTCTCTCTACCCTAACCAAAAACCAGTCCATTCACCATTGGCAATTAGCTTGCCAACCTTCAAGCACATGATCCAAACCTTTTTTTCACACCACCCTACCTAACAAGCAAATAAAACTCAATCCTACATGCTAATAGGCCCATTCCACCCAACTACTTTACTATCCTATGGTGGAATGGCCTTTATAACTCCATTTCTTACAAAACCCTAATAAACCCTAACCAAAATAGCAACTTGCAAAAATATGTTTAAATCTCCCTTATTCCTGACCAAAAATCACTCCAAGATGATTCAAATGAAAGCTAGAAAGATCCTTTGTCAATTGATATCACCCTTACATTGATTGGCGACTGTACGAGCACATACAATGGAAAAATATATAGGAAAACGTGGAAAATTTAAAGAAAACACAAGCAAACAGAGTATTACTTTATTCAATATGCAAAATCACAATTGCCAACCCTGCTCGAGAGTTCTTACAAGTTTTTTAACACATTTTTACCTTCTAGTAACGGTTCAAAACTCCCATTTGAAATGGTGACCATTCAACTTCTAACTTCAATGAGATTTTCCTCAAAAAAGCACTATACCAAACATTACAAAATTGCAAAACCATGACTTAAACATAAACCTACACACCTAAGACTTCCAACATCTCACTTACACATATTCATGGTCATTTTGACCTTATTACATTAGGAAAAGAATTTACCCCCACTTAGACCCTATGTACAATGCAAACAAGCCAAAATTGTCAAAATTAAAGGTTCCCTGCACCATACAGCCGAGGAAAAAATTCATCCTTCGGATGAAAGAAGGTCTTTGACTGATGTGCCATGCTTCTTAATGTCTTCTTCAAACATCCAAGTTTCATCTTCTTCTGGTAACCCAAGCCATTTGACCAAGTGTTCAATATATACTTTCCTCCTTGTCCTCTTTACCTCCCTTGAGTCCAAAATAGCTTCAAGCTTCATTGGTTGAGTGGGTGGAAGATCTTTGATCTAATCTTCCTCATCATTTTTAGGTTCACCTACTTCTTTACCTACAAAAACAGATCCCTTGAAGGGATATAGGTTTGTCACACTAAAAATTAGTGAGATGGCAACTCCTTGTGGGAGTTCAATCTCATAAGCATTGTTTCCATACTTGTGGACCACCTTGCAGGGTCCTATCTTCTTCATCATTAGTTTTGTATACTTTCCCTTAGGTAGCCTCTCCTTTCTTAGATGTGCCCACACTAGATCACCCACCTTTAATTGTACATCTCTCCTTTTCAAGTATGCCCTCTCTTTGTACTTACCTACATTCTTCTCAAGTGTCTCCTTGACCCGTTTGCGTATGTCATGCATAGCCACAACAAAATCCTCTCCTTGAGAACTCCTCTTATTCATTCCACTCAAGTCCCTTAACTCACAAACACCCCTTGGATGCATTCCATAGACAACCTCAAATTGACTTCTACTAATACTCTAATTGACTGAGTCACTATAAGCATACTCTCCTTGTGACAAGATCAAATCCCATGACTAGTTATGTTCCTTAGTTAAACACCTCAGTAGATTACCCAATGATCTATTAACAACCTCAGTTTTCCCATCGGTTTGAGGATGGTAGGCAGAGCTGAAATTTAAATTAGTTCCCAACTTTCTCCACAATGTTCTCCAAAAATGGCCAATAAACTTTGTATCTTTGTCAAATACTATTGACAATGGCAGCCCATGTATTCTAACAATCTCCTTGAAGAATAGGCTTGCAATGTGTGAAGCATCATTGGTTGATTTACAAGCAATGAAGTGTGCCATCTTGCTAAACCTATTCACCACTACATACACACTGTCATACCCCCTTGAAGTTCTTGGCAGACCCAAGACAAAATCCATGCCTATTGCTTCCCATGGTCTACTTGGTATGGGTAAAGGCTGATAGAAACCAACATTGGAGCTTGTCCCTTTTGCTCTTTAACATATGACACAACCTTCTACATAATTTTTAACATCCAAATGCATCTTAGGTCAATAGTAAAATCTTTTTATCTGATCTAAAGTTTTGTCACAACCAAAATGTCCTCCTAGGCTCCCACTATGCTTCTCTCTAACTAAATTCTCCCTCATGGAGCACTTAGGGATACATAACTGAGCTCCCCTAAAGAGTAGCCCATCTTGCAACACATAATCTTCATATTCTTTATGAAATGATTCTTGGGACTATTCACAAACAACAAACACATCATGGAAGTCTTCATCAGATTTATACATACCTTTGAGTGAGTCCACACCCACACTTTGAAGTTGTACCTCTTGCACTAATGTTGCCCTCCTACTCAGAGCATCTGCCACTTTTTTGGCTTGTCCCTTCTTATGATTTATAGTAAATGTGTAATCTTGCAAGTATTCCACCCATTTCATGTGTCTATGGCTCAATTTCTCTTGTCTATTCAAAAAACTCAAAGCATGATTGTCTGTGAATACCACAAATTCTTTAGGTAATAGATAGTGCCTCCATTTTTTAAGTGATTGCACCATAACATACATTTCCAAGTCATATGATGAATATTTTCTCTTTGCCTCATTCAAATTTTCACCAAAAAATGCAATAGGTTTCCCCTCCTGACTTAACACTGCCCCTATGGCCAAATTACTAGCATCACAAATTCGTAAACACCTTAGCAAAATCAGACAAGGTAAGTATTGGTTGTTTTGCTACCTTTTGTTTGAGGTAATCAAAGCTTTTATCAGCCTCCTTTTTCCACTGAAACCTACTCCTCTTCTCTCCTTTGATGGTATCTATCATTGGTGCAACTGTATGACTAAATCCCCTTATAAACTTTTGGTAGAAGCTTGCTAGGCCATGAAATCTTTTGACTTCCCCAACTGTTTTTGATGTAGGCCAATTAAGAATGGGTTCAACTTTCTTGGGATCCATCTTCAAGGTTCCTCCTGAGATCACAAATCCCAAATATATCAGTTCTTGCTTCATCCATTCACACTTCTTAAGGTTGATCATGAGCTTTTCTTCATGCAACTTTCCCAAAACTCTATCCAAGTGTTCCAAGTGATCTTCCCTTGTCTTGTTGAATACCAAGATGTCATCTAAATACACCACTACAAATTTGTTAATGAAATCTTTTAACACCTCATTCATGAGTCTCATGAATGTGCTAGGAGCATTGGATAGCCCAAAGGGCATCACCATCCACTCATAGAGGCCCTGATTAGTCTTGAAATCCATTTTCCATTCATCACCCTCTCTGATCCTTATCTAGTGGTAGCCACTTTTTAAGTCTATTTTAGAAAAATATTTTTCCCCTACCAAACTATCCATGAGATCTTCCATCCAAGGTATAGGAAACCTATACCTAATAGTTATCTTGTTAATAGCTCTTGAATCTGTGCAAAGTATCCATTCACCATATTTTTTGGGTGCCAAAACAGTTGGCACAACACATGGACTAAGGCTCTTTCTTACCAATCCCTTTTCTAATAGCTCTTGCACTTGTTTTTTGATTTCCTCATTTTGTTGAGGAGTCATTTTATAAGCCACCTTATTAGGAAGGCTTGCACCAGGGATTAAGTCAATATGATGACTTACATCATGGATTGGAGGCAATGAACTTAGAAATTCCTTCACCACTATGTTCTCATACTTGTCAAGTAAGGTCTAAACCTCTTTTGGAACTTCTTTTACCCTACCATCTGTTACTACATCAGAAATTGGTTTCCCAACAATGGAAAACCCAACCTTCTCTTCTTCTAAGTCCTTTAGAAACACCTTCTCTTTCACTATCATCACACTAGGTCCTTCATGGACTGTATGCTCATCTTCTTGCAGAGGTTCTAATCTGATATGTACACCATCTTTTTCAATCTAATGTTCTTTTTTAAAGCCATCATGTTGTGCCTTATGGTCATATTGCCAAGGCCTACCAAGGAGTACGTGGCACACATCCATGGGCACAATGTCACAGAGTATCTTATCTTTATAAGGCCCTATTGAGAACTCTACATAAGCCTGCTCATTGACAAGAACCTGTTGCCCCTTGTTTAAACATGAAATTTTGTATGGATTAGAGTGGGGAATCCATTTCAATTTGAGTTTTTCCACCATTTCTAGAGATACTATATTATCTTTGGAGCCAGAGTCAATTATAACTTTACATACCTTCCCTTGGACTTTGCAAGTTTTTCTAAAAAAGCTTTCCTTTGAGGTGGCTCCTTTGAAGTTGGAACTTTGATCAAAGTTCTCCTAATCATCAAAGACTCCCCTAATTCTGGTTTGGCATGGAGAGTTAAAGGACCTAAACATGATCCCACACTTTCTGCCTCTTCTTCTTCATGAACAAGTTGAGTTCTTCTTTCTCCACTTTAATAGCTTGATCCCTGCTTATTTGGACACTTCCATGCAAGGTGTCCATACTGAGTACAATCAAAACACTTTCCTAAAAAAGCATTAGAGCCTCTTGCTGATCCATTAAATCTTCTTCTTCCTCCTGTCCTTCTTCCTCTAAAAGTTCCCCTTGTTTCTCCACTTGACTCTGGAGTAGTGCCTTGTTCATTTGGTGACTTTTGAAAGCCTCTTCCTCTATTGTTACCTCTACCCCTAGCTTTCTTTTCTAACCTCTTCTTTATCTTCTCCTCAACTTTTGTAGCCATTTGGAAACACTCTTCTACTGACCTAGGAGTAATCAAACTAATTTCATCTTGGATTGTAACCCTTAATCTATTCAAATATCTGGTGACTCTCTCTTTCTCATTCTCCATATGCCCTGACCTTATGGTTAGTTTATGAAATTCTTCAGTATAAGTAGCTACATCCATCTCTTTTTGTTTCAAAATTTGCAGCCTTCTATAAATCTATATTTCATAGTTAGCTGGTAAGAATTGACTCTTGATATTCTACACCATCCCGTCCCAAGAAGTAATCTTGGGCTTAAACTTCTTTACCCTTTCTTCTTGAATGTAGTTCCACCAGGTTAAAGCTAGTCCCTTTAGTTTTGTCTTAGAAAATTTAACTTTCTTGTCTTTAGATATCTCCCTAAACTCAAAGTAATTATCTAGAGCATCAATCCACTCTATGACTTCTTCTCCATCCATCTTGCCCCCATACGTTGGAATTTATATCTTCACCTCCTAAGCCTCACCTTTTGCAGCCTTAAGCACCTACACGAACTTCTTCTCTTCAATCCCCAACTCCTCTTGGGGTTCTTCTTGAGGGTTTTCCTCTTCACCCTCATCGTCAAGGTCACTCACCTCAACAATACCCTTACCTCTCTTAATCTTCTTCTCTAGTGCTTCCATTCTTCCTCTCAAGGCTCTAATCTCCTTAGCAACTACTGTTCTACCCATCTTTGGAGGCATTTTGTATGGTTATTTGCACCTTTTCTCCTAAAACTCTAAATTCCTTTGTTAATGGATCTAGAGCCTAAGCTCTAATACCACCTGATGCAAGACAGGGTGGTAATGAACTCCAAAAAACAATTCCCAACTGATTAGGAAGGTTCCAAACAACTCCTAGGGTGACTTCCTTAGTTAAGCCACCTATTCCCTTATAGCCTTGGAGACACACTATTCAACTATATCTCCATCTGTAGACCGCTTCAATTTTTGAAGAACACATTTTCAAGGACCCTTTAGGTTGTTGATTAACATTTCAAATTCTCTGGTAGGGTTGTTTTGGACTGTTCCAACACAATCTGCCCTTCAACACTTCACAATGGCCTAATTAGGCCTCTTTTCCAAAGGAGGTCCACCAAAATTCATTCCCCTGTCCTCAAAACCTTCATGCACTCCAAGCACCAATCACAAAACAAAAAATTATCACATTGGTTTCCATCAAACAGTCCATATTATCTCTGCCCTAACCAAAAACCAGTCCATTCACCATTGGCAATTAGCTTGCCAACCTTCAAGCACATGATCCAAACCTGTTTTTCACACCACCCTACCTAACAAGCAAAGAAAACTCAATCCTACATGCTAAAAAGCCCATTCCACCCAACTACTTTACTATCCTATGGTGGAATGGCTTTTAGAACTCCATTTCTTACAAAACCCTAATAAACCCTAACCAAAATAGCAACTTGCAAAAATCTGTTTAAATCTCCCTTATTCTTGACTGAGAATCACTCCAAGATGATTCAAATGAAAGCTAGAAAGATCCTCTATCGATTGATATCACCCTTACATTGATTGGTGACTGTACGAGCATGTACAATGGCAAAATATACAGGAAAACACAAAAAATTTAAAGAAAACACAAGCAAACAAGTATTACTTTATTCAATATGCAAAAATTTGTAATGTCCCCGTTTTAGCCCTTCACCTTTCAGTGATTGGTAGCCTATTCCCAGTGTGTTGTTGGCTAGTCAGTGGCAGAATTAGGGTTTCCGGCTGTTTGATGGGTTCTCTTGAAGATTCAGGGTTTTGCTTGTTGGAGTTTGGGTGTTTGGATTCTGGATTCCTTCTGGGTTTTCAGAGGGCTTCGCAGTGGTATGTTTTTCTTGGCATTCTGAGCATCTTCAGGAATTTACTATTTTTAGTAAATTCTAATTTTAGCAGTGGTCCAGTCGGCATCAATTCAGTCAACTTTCCTCTTCTGGCAGTTCATTGGGTAATTCTCATTTTTGGCTTAAGGGGTTCATTTCGAAGATATAAGTTATTTTAAGTCAAAATGTTTTATTTTTAAAATACCCCTTTGGCCTAGTGTTATAACTTAACAGTTGTTTTAAAGAAGGGGACTTTGAGGGGTATTTTCTCATGAAGGAAATATTTTAATATTTCTAAAGTTTATAATTGCTCAAAGGGAAAATGGACGCCTTTTTGAAGAAGATTATATTTTATTTAAAAAAAGAGAAGTGATTAATATTTCACAAGGAAAGTACGCCATTGGGAAGAAAGTGTTTGGGTCAAAGTTTAAACCTAAAAGCAGCTTGGGATTAGGGCGCACCTTCTAGAAGGCTCCGGAGTCTTCTCTTCTTTCTATAAAGAAGGTTCCTTCTCTTCTTTCGAGGTATCTTTTATCTACAGGAATGTTATGTTGCCGGATTGGCTGTGGAATTGCTTCGAGGAATGTAAGCCTCCTAGCTAGGCATTGCTTCTCGCTTGAAAGATAGCGACTAGTGGTGAGATAGTATAGTCTGAGTGTTTTGTATCAAGATTTCTGCATTATTGTCATTGTGTGGCTTTGTAGTTCAGATTTGTGCATTTTAGTGAGATTCTAGAATTGCATTTTCTTCATAGCAGATTGATGTTTTTAATCACAAGTCAAAAAATACAAAAAGAGTTGTTCTGGGTATTGTCTCATTGGTTTTCTCTGTTGGCAGCGACCCTTCATGAATATTTGCAGATTTTAATATGAAGCTTATGATTTTATAAAGCAAATTCGTCATTCCTTGTAGGGCGCACTTTCTGGAGTGCCTTGGGATCCGTGCCATTAATTAATAGCCACTTTTAGCTGCCTTTTCTTATAACTAAACTAGGCGCCATCATTTTATAGGTCCATTGCATCAAACTTGAAGTCTTTTGGGTCTGTTTAGGGTGTTATACGAGCAATTTAGTGGGTTACAGGCATGCTGGTTTTACATTTAAAAGTGCAGATCTGTACAGATCAGAATCTTAAATCTGGTTCTTGAGTGAAGAAATCAGTCTTGGTATTTCCATTAAGCAAGGAGAATCCTCTTATTAGATGCTCGTTGAATTGTTCTAACTCTATGCTCTTGGCAGACGAATTCTTCTCATATTGTAAGTTGAACAGTAGTACTGTCAGCATCTTTCTCTAACCTTGCTTATCATGTTTTGTAACGATTACTTACATTCTGAAGTGCTTTGTAATTCTTTATATCTCCGCCCTATGGTAGCTCCATTCCCACTCCGGGTTTGAAAGCACATTCTGGGTGTTGAGTTTACTTTCAGCATTTCCACTTATTTTCCTTAATAGCATTGTAATTCTTAGCACTCCGCCGTATGGTCGCCTCCTTTCCATACTGGATTGGGTAGCACATGCTTGGTGTTGAGTTGTTTTCAGTACTTTTAGCATAGAAGATCCTCTGACCATATGATCGTCCTTCGCGGACACATTCTTGGTTAGAGTTACCTTCAGTTGCATTTTGTTTAAGGCACTAACGATCCTCTTGCCATATGACAGCCTCTCTCTTGTTGAGATTGAGTGCGCATTCTTGGCAACGAGTTATTTGTAATCTGCTGGTTTGAATTATCTAACCCTAATGGGTGCTCTCTGCATTGTTGTGTACTTGAAAAAATTGAAAAATTTGGCTCGGAATATTTCAAAATTGCCAGCCCTGCCGAGAGTTCTTACAAGTTTTTTAACACATTTTTACCTTCTAGTAACGGTTCAAAACTCCCATTTGAAATGGTGACCATTCAACTTCTAACTTCAATGAGATTTTCCTCAAAAAAGCACTATACCAAACATTACAAAATTGCAAAACCATGACTTAAACATAAACCTACACACCTAAGACTTCCAACATCTCACTTACACATATTCATGGTCATTTTGACCTTATTACATTAGGAAAAGAATTTACCCCCACTTAGACCCTATGTACAATGCAAACAAGCCAAAATTGTCAAAATTGAAGGTGACATGCACCATTTTAGCTTATCATTGCATGGTATCTCATAAATAATTTGTTGCTGCTTACCTAGCATTGGTTATCAGAAGTTTGATTTTTACATTTATTAAATTAGTCATTTTTATTTAAACTGCAGAGAACAATCAAATTTGCAGTATGAGATGTTCGCCTAAAACCTTCTTGTATTAAATCTCTCTCAAATATCCTTATCTGAAACAGTCTAATATCCAACTTACGACTTTATATTCTGAAATTTGGAGAAATGGTGTACCTGTGCAACATCCTTATCGATTCTGAGGCTTCTAACTTCGTCCATTGATTTACCAAAACAAGTCTCCTTCTGAAACCTTTTCGAGTAGTAAGACTCCTCCTACACCGTTCTTGGAGATTGATCGGTCACCAATGACAGGCTGTGGTATCGATCACCATTGTTTGAATGAACATCTTGCTTGTAATGTTTCATAAGCTCTAGTTGCAAGAAGAGAATCACAGAACATCGACATAAACCAATGGCAGCTCTGATAACAGCTAACTGGAATGCAAGATAAGTCCATCCATGGAATTACGAAACCTAAAAGCACCAGAGTAATTCTAACAACGGCAATTGAACTCAATTATGGAAGTCTGTGATGGCAATAATAGTTATAAACTGAACACAATAATATTTCACACAATAAAACTTTTCTGCTTGCTCATTCCTGTAAAAGTATATAAATATATACAAGTTTGTATAAATCTGAATTATCTAACCGAACATAACTATTTTCTAACAAAAAAACTAATCGATAACAATGTTTATTATCCTACAGTCTGTTGACTAGATCATCTTAACAGGAAGGCATACAAATGCAAGCTCAACAAATTCCATTTCAATTCAAAACACAAAATAACCTTTATAGAAAGCATAAATCATTCGATCCAATCTACTTGCTTGCAGTTCAATACATCAATTTGTTAATCATAAATAACATTTTGGAATACAATCTTTCATTAGCTTTGCACAAGTTTGCAGACTACCCTCTTCACTCTTCAGTTTTCTTCAGGATATAATTTCATGATTATAACATTCTAACTAACTATTAATTATTCAACTTTTGCTTTACCCTTAAGCTTTGCAACAAAAGATTTCAAATGCTTTGGAATCCAGGTTATCTTCAAGTTGCATCAGGCTTAGGCATGAAGCAAAGCATTACTGTTAGATGTAGCATTCACATATATAATATAAACTTATTAAAAATCACACATAGTGATGAATGCCATTAAATGTAAACATGACAAGCATTCTTGCCTCTAGCCAGATAAGATGGCAACGACTTGTCCTTATTGTGCCAGACACAATCATTATAAATATAAACTTGTAAGAAGAATAAAATGTAAGAAGATTAACAAAAGAGGGAAACTAGACAAATTCCATATATGATGCCATCTCTACAAAGAAGCTTAAGAATCCAAGAAAGAACAGATCATTCGAGGTACTCACTTCAAACATTGAAGTACCAAAAAAATATGAATGTTCATCTCAACTACTTAGTTAAGTCACATTAAAATTAAAATTTACCCATCTCAGCCCATGAACCGGTCAACGTACAAAACCCCAAATCGAAACTCATAGATTCACATGACCATTTTAATCTGGCCGCGAAAATCGTACGCAAACTAATTATATATTCAACTCATTGTATCATTAAAGGATTTTGAAGTCTTTTATAAATTTATATAAACCCGATTCAACTGCTTTTCTCAAAATATGTTTAATCCAAATGCTATATCAACCAAAGAATAAAAGAGATAAAGTGAGATCAAAGAAGAGGATGTCTCAGGTCATGAGATATCTTAGGTCCCTTCACATCAAATTAAACTATGATGAAGGTTTGTTTCTTTTCCACGCTGGTGGAAGTGATCGACTTATCCAGCACAAATTACTTTCAAGGGCTCTCTTCTGCTCTCCTCCTTCACGATCATTTCCCTAGAAGCCCATCACACCTTCCACTTTTAAAGGTTAGAGCATAAGATTATGTTTAAGATAATTGATATTGGTATAACATTGATTCGTGTAGATACATTTAAAAAAATCACACCATTAAAGTTAATTAAGATTTTGTTTTTATATATATTTTCACCGTGCGAAAAATTAATTGCATGAATTTTTGGCAGTTAATTTTTCGTGGTGGTGAATTGCTGGTGGCGGTGAATTTTCCCATGGTGAATTGTTGACGGTGAATTTTCCTTCGGTTAATTGTTGGCGGTGAATTTTCCTAGAGCCATATTCTCAATGCAATATCAATGAGAATGCTATACTTTCAACCACCAAGATTACTCACCTCTTACATGTTTCTTTGTATCTCTTACTTCACCCAATATCATATTCAAGTTAGTTTTCACACATCATAATTAAGTGCATTCTTCACAATATATCTGCTTATACATCTTATTCAAAGGCCTTTCATGAACAATGTAAAAGGAAAACTTTCAAAATTCATGATATCAATTGAAAACATTCAAACATAGTCATTTGAAAAATGGAACAACACTAAGTGGAATAAATATCCATTCTATTAATAAGATATGAGCTTATATTTAAATCAAATATAAGAATAGTAAATATCAAAAAATTGATGGCTTAGCTTCTCAAAATAAATCAAAAGATCATATACATAAATGCTTCAAATATTTCATGCACAAGAGTCACCAAACACACATATCACATAATAAACTTCCCTTAAGATAACTTTCAATTTTCGCAAGTCATAGTAGGCTCAAGGCCTAGCTTACGAACCTGGCTTTGATACCACATGTAATAACTAAAAAATTAACCCAAAAGTTATCACTATTTTTATTTTCTTCTTGTTCAAAATATTTATTATGTGTTTATTCAATTATATACTTAGGTACTTCTATCCAAATGGGATAGGCATCCATCCATCTGGGACAAGCATCCAATCGTACGAGTTAGGCCTCTATCCATACGAGACAGGAGTTCATCTATCCATCTGGGATAAGCATCTACCCAAATGAGGTAGGCATCTATCCATAAAGGATAGGAAGGTTAGAGACTTAGACTCATCGAGACCATTCGGGTCTTGAGTCACTCTCTAAAGACTACACTCCCCAATTAGAAGTGCATTAAAATTGTAGTCTTTAGGAGTATATATAAAATAATTAATTAGTTTGAATCCCACCTCAAAATTTGGCCTAAAGCCTCGGGGACTCAAACGAACCCATCTAGATTCCTTTCTAGTATATACAAAGAACATATTTTATCTTAACCTTTATGATAGAGATTTTAACCTTTCTCTTAGTCAAGAAATTCTCTTGAATTATTAATTCTTCTATTATACTATGAATTAAGATGATCTTTATTAGACATGGTACGTGAATTGCTTGGCAGAACACCCCAAAAGTAACGTGATCTCAAGCAATGAAATTGTTAGGAATTGGTGTCTCGGCCTTTTGTCCTATTTTTTAGGAGTTCCTATTTTATAGGCTCATATTTTTTGTGCTGAGAAATGAATAATTAAGAATCTCTTATTTTTAGGAAGTGGGACCCACTTGAAATTTTCCTATTTTGTAGGGGGTATGTTGATTGGTCACCCGTTTCATGGGAGAATGCCACTTGTCACTTGGGTGCTTAATTTGGGGAAAGGAATTTGTAAAATTCCTAGGAGTGCTTGGATGCCAAGTGTCAGTGTATGGTGAGTTTTAGGACTCGTTTGTTAGCATATTCCTTTGTATGAGCATGAAGAGCAAGGAAGGGTGACACTTGTCATCATGAGGGAACTTTGAGCAAAGAATATTGCAAAAAACCTCAAGAAAGTGTGTCATGATTCCATGTGGCATCAATTTGACTTGTGGATCAAAGCTCAGAAGGGAAACTTGCTTTGTGAATCTACTTAGTTATCACTCAGAGTGATTAGGAGTTGTGGGTGAGTTCTAAATTGGTAGAAAATCATATTTTCTCATGGTGGAAACGTAGCTTTATTGTTGCATGATTTATGGTGAATTTATCTTGCATTTGGTTGCATGCAAGTGCATATTGGTTTGATGTTCGTGTTGTTGCAAGGTGTGCGTCGTTGGTCTCCTTGTGTTGTGCAGCACAACGCTCGGGTTTGTGACATGGCTTAACCATCTCCCATGGATTCCTTAACTTTGGTGGTTGTATCAGGCATTAACAGGTTGACCTTTTGGTGCAATGACAACCGTGGAGCCAACAATTGGTATTAGAGCCTAGGTCACGGGTTCGAACCCCTCGCTTGTGTTGGGGGGGATTTTTGCAAGGTGTGCGCCCTTGGTCTCCTTGTGTTGTGCAATGCAGTGCTCGAGTTTGTGACATGGCTTAACCACCTCCCATGGATTCATTAACTATGGTGGTTGTATTGGGAATTAACAGGTTGACCTTTTGGTGCAACGATAACCATGGAGCCAACACGTGCATGTTAGTGTATGATTGGAAAGATGCTTTTGTGGACAATTAAGACCAATGCATGTCTTTGTTATAGTTTGCATGCATGCAGAGACTATGGAGATGACACATGGCAACCTTAAGCGACCATAATGGAGATGTATAAAATGCTTAATTACTTAGTCATTTGTGCATGAGAGAGTTGGTTTTTTTGTAGGGGTTATGTTGTTGGATTTTTTCTAGAAAGGCAAGATGTAATCTTCAATTTGTAAATTGGAGATGCAATCTCCATGATAAGGCTATGAGCCTGCAATTGTATTGTAACTAGATTTGTTGTTGATAATACAATGGTTCTATGCTTTGGAGTGGGGTGTTTACCTGAAAGGGTTTTCTCCATGTATATTGGTGCTCTGTTTCTTCTATCTATTCATATGTTTCTTAAATGTTAATTTACATGTTATACTGCTGAAATTATTCTAGATTTGAAAACCATTTCTTTCCTCCAAGGGTTAATAGGTGAAATTAAAATTTTGTTTGTTTCCACTATAAGACATACTTGTATGTACTTGTATCAAAGAATGAAAGATATTGGATATGCATAAGGGTTCTCAGATGGCATTCCAGGATCGATATTTCCCTACAAAAAATTAGGGAAGTATTGACAAGTCAAGTGATATGTTGGATAGGATAACTTGAAAATATCGAGTTTTTAAAATAATAGAACGTTATGCTCAAAATTAATTTAAATGCAACCTTCAAGTAATGCATAGCTAAGGACACAACTCAAATTCCAAAATTTCAACCACAATTACATGAATAACTCACATTTAAGTTTGTTTCCAAAGAAATTACTAGAGAACATGCCCTAAGGGCTAGATCTATGCTTCGGGGGCTCATCTTTGATGGCCTTGCCTATGTAACGCACAAAGGCTTCATAGTTAGACAACTGGAATTTACCAGTACACACTTAGTCAACAATAGAATATATCCTCATGATTATTAAAAGCTTGAAGAACATTACCATGGGTATAACTTTTAAATTAAGGTAATTTTTTTTATCACAATTGTGACCAAACCCTTAAGGTCATGAGGCCCAACTATCACACACCACATTCTTCATATGACAAAAGAAGTTGAATTTCAAACTAAGTTTTCACAAAAAAAAGGTTTATGAGAAGTAATTATATGGACCTTATAAAATAAAGGATATTGAAATAAATTGAAGAAAGAGGTAAGCATTATAACCAATAATAAGATAATCAACCTTTACGAGGGAGCTAAAGTACATGCATTCTTCTCATTAATAGTACTAGATGTAAGACCATCAATGCCAATGAGAGAATGTTGATAACAATATATGACCATTGATCTTAAGATATTTGTTGTTAACATTATGAATGATCAACAATAGATTTAGAGACAACATAAACTCAATATTTTAATTATAAGAGTTATCCCCAACCAATACTAAATAATTCTTTATCAACATTAAAATTATATATTAAATAATTATTTATATATAGATAGTAAGGGCACTATTACATCAAAGTAATTAAATTTACCATGAAATCACTATTAACCTATCAATATTAACAAGGATAAGAGCATGACAAGAAGAAATTCAAACTCAATATGTGTGAAACTAAAACCAAAAAACTTCCTAAAAACTTTAGGAGTGTGATGGTTTGTGTATAAACTCTCATTTCAACCAATAGAAAACTTCCTTATTCTTTCTAGACAGGTTATTTTGACTCAAGATAAGATATTTAGCAGTGGCTTACCATTGAGGACATGATTTAAGAATTTGAAAAGGAAGTAAATACATCTTTTTGTAGAACCATAATATAAACTATAGCTTAAATAAGATTTGAAATTTTAACTAAGCATATATGCATACAAAACATTAAAACATAGAGGAAATACTAAACACATTTTTTAGCTGGATCTCCAATAGTTGTTGATTACTCCATGACTATATCAAAATGGGAACTTGAGAACAATGCATGAACCACTATCATAACATAAAGAATAGGCGAATTTTCATGACATAGTCGCAACTACTCTAGTAGCATACATACATGAAAAGTGGAATCATAGATGTACTACACATAAACTATTTGATAGATTCCCTTGAAGAAAAGAGGTATTCCAAACTTCAACAATTGTAGGATATGCACAAAATGGATTTAAAAAAAAAACTAGATACTTCTATGCAAACACAAACAAGAGCAAAACTAAATAATATGACCTAGACCTCTACCATCCCTACGTATGTTGATATGGAAGCTTTAAAACATAACATAAATAGAATTTCAACTGAAACATGGAAGCATAAACAACTCATAGGATTTGTTTACTAGAATCCCTCGAAATAATATGGTCCCTAGAACTGCAAAGATTATAGAATATAAATAAAATGTATTTATAAACTTTCTCAAAAACGTAAATGGTGGAAGCTAAATTAGATTCTACAAATTTTCCCTAGCCTCCTTATTCACATTGTTTGGAAAGTTTGGTATAGGGAATGAACATCCATAAAATATTTAAGAACTTCAACCATTCATCAAAGATTTGGAACAAATATATGATTACTTTTAAAAAAACTAAATAAAAATATAGACTATGGTTGAAGGTGGTGAAGGCAACGACTCCTTTTCTCTTCTGTGTGATTGCTACCTTGCTCGACTTTCGAGCATCTTGAGTGCCAATGGCTGAGAGTTCAAAATTTACATTAGATTTTGGTGGATTTGGTCTTTTGCTTTGGGGAAAACACTTCTCTGGCCCTCGAGTGCAAAGACCACCAAAATGCATTTTGGGAGGTCAAAGACCAACATTTAAAACACATTTTGCTCAACATCGACCCATTAATGGTCGTGGCAGTGAAAATGGTGCTTGGCAAGGGGCACCTGGAACAAAAGGAGTATTTTCGTGCAAACTCGTAGGTGGCATCACGGTTTCTTACTTCCATGTTGGATAATTGGGTCCCTAAGGCTAAAGCTAAGATCCTGATGGCCAAATTGTTCAAAAAGGAACTACTAGGTGGTTTGGAGGAGGCATTAAAAGTTTACATCCTTGGCAAGGGTGCCCCACATCCATGTGATATGGAGCTGGTAAAGATTTTGGGGGATGTAATTAAGATCTTTCCTTTCCTTCTGGATTTGAAGGGAATGGCTCTTATGCGTCATAGGATGATTGTTGAGGTCACAGCTATTTTTCTCAAGAAAATCTTTTGAATGGTTGAGGTCTGTGATATGGAATGGGTTCGGGAGTTTGATGCCTTTGCGAAAGCAAATGGTTTTCTATAAATGTTGGGACCTATACATGTCATGAAGCCAGGGCTGGTGAATTTTGGTGTACCCCTTTTTTTGTTTTGGTGTATGGTCCTCAGGTGGTTGGGTGTGGCTTAGGGTTTTGGTATGCTCGCATTATCTCCTCTTTTTGTCGATATGTTGAAGATGGGTATTTTGCATGGTTTATCCTCGTTGGTCTATTTTGGTGTTGGCGGTAGGATGGTTTGGCTGGCGGGTTTGTTTGTCCCCTGAAGGTTGATATGGGATGGTGATCTAGTGTCCTTTCTGGTTTAGGTTTAATCTTGTTTCCTGCATATGCAGACACTTGTAAATTTTGTAACATGTCAACCGTTCACTAAAGTAAATTTTCCTAAGTTTTAACTTTGTGAGTAAATAAACTATGTAACTTAAGCATTGCCATAAAAAATTTCTTTTCTTTATTAAGAACAAATGAACATCTAGATATCATAACAATAATCAACATTGATTCCATTCCAATATAATAATTCACATATTACAATATTCCAAAGAATTTGTACAGCATGCATACATAACGCAACCAAGCTTCAAAGCAATAGATATAGATGGTCCATGACTCGCCTTTCAAATCTTGGTCTTTTGTCGCTTGCTGAGGAGGAGAAGCATCACTCAAGCGCTTTTTCCGCCAACCACAAACTCATATGCAGTCCCCCACACATCTATCATATGATAGATGGCCCTACCCTTCGACGAAGAGATTGGTGGAGTAACCTTGTATGACAACCATTTTGAGCTTAGTGGCATGTCCTACATTACTAGAACTTGTAACCCTACAATCTGGAACTAGCATGCACTACATGGACACGGTGAACTGACAGTGGAGCCAAAGGCAATCACACTACTTTGGGCAAAGTGTTCTCACTCAGTACTTTGAGTGATAGTCATCCTATTCACTTACACTAGTCAAGCTTGATTTGACTTAAGGGCACTATAATCTATGCATACCTGTATTTCCTCCAATGGGTAATCTTTAACCCCAGAAATAACCTATCCATGTTCCCACAAACTCTATGGTATTTCTACTCACAAATCATATGAACAAGTTCCCTCCCTTTAATGGACAATCAATCCCAGGAGTAACCCACTCGTTGTCTAATATAATCAAATAACTTTAGCTATGAGTAACCCTGAAGCTATCCTTGTTTAATAATTCCTAGTATCTTAATACTAATGACAAACAACCTCTCCTATTATAGAGTAATTACAAGCATTTTCATAGAAAAGCATAAAACAACTTCTATTTCCTTTCCAAAGCAAATGTTATGTTTTCCTAATTCAAGCAATCCCAATTAGTTCAAATAAAGCATTCGAGATTTACTCTTTCATAAACAAAGACAATAAAGGAAAATTAGATCCTCATACCTATACTACACTTAACCTCTTGATTGACTTGGCACACAGTCTTCCAACAACAACTTACTAGTTTTACTTAGACCTCTTCAAGTAATACTTCAATAAGACTTCACTCACAAGTTGATAATATGCTCTCACAAATATAACTCACACGAAATATAGCTTCTCACAAACACTCAAGGCTCTCACAAAATATAGCAAAATGCAATTGCAAAATATTGTAGATTAGTGTGTCCCAAATGAGATTGTAAGCCTCTCTATTTATACAACAAAATGAGACTTTGTAGCCTACATAAAAGGCATGCAAAATGACAGAAATGTTGGAAAAGTATGCCTCAATCATCACAGGTTGAAACCTCCATTGGAGTCAATTCGGTGTGACAACTCTTATGTCTGGCCGACTAGCAGTTTGGAACATCATGTTTTGTACAGGTCGTTGTGACCTAGCTTTTGTCTCACCGAAGGATCATATCGTTGTGACAAGAAGCCTTCAGTGTGACCTCTTAGCGCCCGTGGAGATCTCTAGCCAATAGGCCATTCAATTGTATATCGGGAAGACCTTTGGCCGAAAGGCTGTGTTTGGTATGAAGTCCCAGCGAATGATGAATGTCTTGCCGACGGGGACCCACTTGGAGGCATCGGGGTAACACTAAGGGTTCACTAAGAACTCTTAGCGATGGATAGGAGTCTTGGCGACCGTTCGGTGTTCATTATAACATAAAGGTCATCGGAGTAGCTCAAGCCGATCGGTATGAAGTCTTAGCGACTTGTGAGAGTCTTGCCGATAGTAAATAGTTATCGGTGTAACATATATGTGTTCGATAAGAACTCTCGGCGAAGGTGATATGTCTTGGCGACTGTTGATGACTTCAGGGTGACATTTGTGATCTCAGAGAAACCTCTTGGAGATATTAATAAGTCTTGTCGACTGGTGATTGGAGCTCGACATAACATGTGACTTCGGTATAACCTTTGATGACTCGGTGTGAGGTCCTGGCGAAGAACGATACTCTTTTCGAATGGTAAACTCACATCTATGAGACTTTTGGACCTCGCTATGATGTCCTAGCGAAAGCGATAGGTCTCGCCGACTGCTTGGTGCTTCGGTGTAACACATGAAAGCTCAATAGAACATCTTGGCGATAACGATAACTCTTGGCGACATCGATATGAAGTTTCTAGGGCATTGGGGAGACACTTCTTGTGTCTCATTGACATGCCAATACAATGTGGGCTCTGTTGACTGTTTGACCATCCTATGTGGAGTCTCGTGGACCAATAGGAGAAGCCAAATCTGAACAGTTGGAAGATTGTTCGTTGTGACGGTTCTGTGAGGAAGCTCGACGGACATGGAACGACATGGTTATACTCTATGATTGCGGTGTGATTGGTTGAAGTTCGTCGGCCAGTTGTTGGGTGGTTGTATGATTAGTAAATGTATTCTAATCTGTAAAGACTATAACTTGAAGGTTCCTGTACAAGATTGTTGATGGTGAATGCTGCTGTAAATAGACATTAGAAAGATAATTCTAAAACTTATATGTAATCTTTATTACTGTAATACAAAGTGACTTCTCTAGGTGTGGTGG
>VDFB02082926.1:0-45511 GCA_007258455.2 Sequoia sempervirens
TCTATCCTTACCTCCATTCGTTGCCCCTCTTAACACCGGTTCCCGATAATGAGGAGAGGCCGATTCCTACCATTTTACGTTTCATGTTAAAGTCGCCACAAATTAATATTTCTGTTGATTAAAATGGTTATTATCTATTTATGGTTATTTTTATTAATCAATACTGCATCGTATAATGATTTCTAGCGGGGTTGGATTAAAGTCCAGGTTGATGTTTGTCATAGAGTTTTAGGCGAATGGATCCTTTATTCAGAACAGTTACAAACAGGATGACCGATATTGGAGGACAATAACTGTGAATTCGCCTTATCATTGTACACTATTGGAAGAAAACCATTGGCAAAATTTCCAAAAGCATTTATTAGGTTAATATGCAAGCTTGTATGCCAAGAAAGAGGCATAGCCTCCAGCCTGCCATTCTCACCTCGACAACTTTTACCTTACATTGAATGAATGAATGTTTTTAATCACGTCCACGAGGCCAAGCAACCTATGGGACCCACAGATAGCAAGCGAAGAGACGTGAACCCCAGAAAATGCAAAAAAACCTATGTTTCTTTTTCTTTCTGCATCTTGGATCTTCTGTTGTGTATCTTGATCAGAAAATCTGCAAACCCTATTATCTTCTCTTCTTCAAACAGATCACCCAAATTGTTCCCTTTTAATGTCTCAATAATTGATCTGAATGTCCTTGTAAGCCGAACATTCCCTGATGTAGTGCCATTCTATCTCAACCACTCCTTGAGTGCAATATCTACACCTTCTTTCTACCCACTCCTCTTTAGGTATCATCCACCTTCCAGTCTCACATCTAAGCTGGTGCGAACTTGTTCTAATCTGAGCTATCAACATTTTTTCTTTCTATTTTATTTCCATTCCGATGTAGGTCTTTTGTGTGTGGTCATGCGTAGGGTTAAAATGTTTGACATAGTATTCCTTCTTCCTCCCAAGTGGCCCTTTCCACATGCTTTCTTTGAACTTTCCTTGCACATACCTTTTTATTTCCCTATTGGAATTTGGACACTCACTTATGCTAATACCCCACTTGCTCATCCATTTGATATTCTGTTTCATCCACGTGCTCTTTCTTCTATCTAATTTTTCATTTGCTGCCATTTTTGGCCAGCGATGACTCTCCCTGTTATCTAGTCTTCTTAGATAGCTTAGCAACCGAGACATAGCAGATGCTTCAATAGGGAAAGCCCCGGCCTCAGCTAGAACAATCTCGTAAGGGATATTAGATTTAATCCTGAGACTCTGTGTGATTAAATGTTTTTGTAATCTCTCTATCTGTCTCCACTTCTTTGCTGAGGTGTTGCTACCCCAAACTTCACATCCATATAGTAACACTGGAACATTTAAAAGCCCAAAAAGAGTTTTCTTTGTCTTCCAATCCCATAACTCGGCTCATAATCGAATGACTTAGGAAAAGATACAGATTAAATTACATATCTACTTTTCTACTGCATTTCTCAAGTCATTACTTATTTCCTTAGCAATAAAATTAATTGCTTGTGAGTACACTGTTTTAACAGTAAACTTACATCTCCAATAAGGGAGACCAAATTTGAGGGGTTTAGGCGCTTATGCGGCTAGGCGCAAAACACAATGAGCCCTCTTTTCTATAGCTTCATTCAAACTATTGTTACTACCCAATACAAGCATTCATTGCTTCTCTGACAAGGGATGAGGCGCCTTACCTGCTAACCAACTTCAGAATTCAACTTTGCGGTGAAAATATTATTGGTTAGGCCTCCATGGCCATTCTTCTTAGTAAAATATGTGGGGAATGTTACAAGATTATTGTTGATAGGAATAGATGCTAATCTGATTTCCTTCATTATATGTTGGCTTAGATATTATGTTTGGGATTAATAATAGTAAAATCCAAAAATATGTGTTTATAGAAGTTGTCAACTCATGACATCTGACACTGACAGGTGAGGTGCAATGACTGACAAATAATATTTTTCACCCTCCTTCACCCCACTCACCTGGAGGTGCTGCACCTCGACATAAACTATAACTGAAGCCCAACCTATACACCCTACATTCAGTCCCATGGATTTAATGGGATTCCATCTACTGTGCTAGTACATGTTGACACAAGATTTGCTCGATCCACCATTGTATGGGAGCCATGCAATGTCTACGCCTATTGCGTGTAGTAGTAGTTTGGTCAACATAATTAACGTCTCTGCAAGACTGCGGCCACAACTAAGTCCACTGCCATCACTATGTTTTATAATCATTGTCCGGGAAATATACATTAATTGTTTTAAATACTGAAACATAATATGAAACATCAGATTATTTTTTCTCTTCTGCTTTTAATTACTCTATCATTATCATTCCTAATCACAGGGCTCCATCGATATTCCAAGTGCAATTGAAAAAATATTACTGCTAGTGGGATGGCATAAGCTACGATGAAAGCACAAGCCATGAAGTCACATTTATAGGATGATGGAATTAGATGAATCATCAAATCTGATAGCCTATGCAAATTTCTACTTCTTCAGTCTCTCATGTACAGAAAATTGGCACAGCAGGTGCTCTACCTTCATGCTTGGAAGGCCCTTCAATTTCTCCAGTAGCTAGAATTTATGGATAGTGGATTGGAGGGGGAAAGGTCTCTTTGATGCTGTTACTACTAGAGCATTGCATTTTTTTATTATTATCTACCTTTGCTTGGCTTAGACTGAGGATCAACACTCCCTATAATCATCTAGTGAAAATGAGAATTTCTTGTTTTTTTTCCAGATGTCTACACTATATCAGAGTTGAGTCTTGATTATCATCCAAATCTCTATATTTAATTAATTATTGGAACACTACCTTTATATCCTTTCATTATAAAATAGCAAACATTTTGAAGTTGGACGCAAGGGAGCAGCAACTTGAACTGTATATGTGCATCTGTTTGTATTTTACCATACCTGTTCTTTTTATTTATTTATTTTCATATACGTTGCAACTTCTGAGTATTGATATTTCACCAAATACAATTGATGAAAAGGAACCCCACCACTATTATTTCATCATAAAAAGTGTTAGGATATTTCTTTATTTGCAGAGCAATGACTGAGCAATTACACACTACTGCTGGAAACCATATATATATATATATATGTTCTTGTTAAATTTTATTTGTATTTAACAGATTGCTAAATGTATTTCTTGAGAAGCGAAGTATAGTTTTACACATAAATAGATGCATTCATAATGATATGTAAATTCTTACAAGCAGGTTCAATCTCATACCCATTATATTTTCATACTAAGGAAATCGAACTATTCGGTAAATGACAATCTCTTTCTCTCCCGTTACAGCTTAAATGAATATCCACTATCATGAGGTGCATTTAAAACCCACACTTAAATTTACAATGTACAAATAAATTCTCCAAAATGACTTAGAGTACTCATCCCATATCAAGGAGTTGCATCTATGTCTACATGACTTTTCCTTCAAAAATACTAAAATAAAATAAAAATGAACAACTCTTGTTAGAAACACTTTATTTAACCCAAAATCATGAAGTATTTACCATTCCACATTATAAATACACTCAAAAATGAATGAAATGAATGAATAACAAACTAATAAACAAGGGATTGCTCTCCACCTTACCGTAATGGCATCATGGAGCCTCATGGGCTCTAGCCATTCTCCCAAGCAAGGAATTCTTTTAGCCCCACAATGATCAATGAGGTTTTTTCTCATTTTTACAAAGGGATAAAACTAACATGGCACAATTTACATGCATCTAAGTTCTCTACTTGCCATTTTCAAATATGATCCATACAATAGGTCACCCTCTTACAACCAAGAAATAAGGGCGAATGGAAAAGGAATAACTTATCTTTTCTTTTAGATGAAGGGAGTGAAATCTTGTATCCATCCTTCCTCTCCAAACCAAGCCATCTTCATCACTATCTCCCAAAGAGATGGACTCCTCTCCTTTTCTCATTCTTTCTACCATCTTCACTCAAGTTCTCCAAGAGGAGAAGTGGGTAACACCCTACTCATTCTTCCTCTCCAACTATATAGGCAACCTTTTGAATGGGGAGGTGTGGAGTGTACCCCCCTTCTTCAATGAGAGTCTTTTCTCATTAAAGAGGCAACATGCACTTGGACAAACCCAAATCTTTTCACCCCCTCATTCTCTCTTCAAAATTCGTCACTCTTCATTATGAGGACTTTTCGGAGTCAAATCATGTCCTTGGACCCTATTGCATGCCCACTTGACCCCTACCACTATGGTATAGACCCTAGGGGGTTTATTTTTGTATCCCAACCAAGGAAATTTACCAACAACCCTCTTTAAAGACCCACTTAAAGATCCATCCGAGTTTCACACTTGGGGTAAGGGTTCCCAACCCCTAACCCACATAATTAAATATTCTCACAAACCAAAATAAATTATACCTTTCATATCAACCTTCACCTCTTAATCTATCAACATATTAACTTTATATCCTCAAGGAGATCTGTCTTTTGATTTGCTCTCGATGGTCCTCCCTTCTCATGCTAACACCATTACCTTCCTGCACATTACCAACATGATCATAAGTAACATTGTATATCACATTAATCTATTAGTTGAATATTCTAAACTTTAACCATATAATAATCCATTTAAATTTCAATCTACATTCCATAGTTTACTAGTGTATTCCACCTTCATGGTAGTGACAATAAAACATAATGTCAAAATGAAATTACAAGGATTTTTCCAAAAGATCACCTTATTTATCATCCATAATATATCTAATCATCAATTTAAGAAAATCATATCCCAAATTAGGTATGGCATTAATCACATGTGAAAAAGGGTCTTACACTTATGAAGTCCTTACCCAAGCCTTGGGGTGAGATGCCTGTCTAAATTATGAGGTATGTCTCATTGGAGGGGAGATATAAGTGTGTATTCATATTATTTTACCATTTTAAATAATTTTTCATTGAGGATTCTAATAGACAAGATGGGTGGTAGGGAAAATGATATTTATATTCATCTTATCATCTAAAATTGGTTTTTATAGAAAAAATACTTAAGATGTCCTCACTACATCAACATGTGTGGCAATATTGTCAAAATAAATTCAATGGATAACTTTGAAATGGTGCAATGGGATATTGTGGAAGATTTATGTAAGCTTAAAGAAGACAAGTGGAAGTAAGAAGAGAGAATCAAATTCCTAGAAAATAAATCATAATCAATCAAGGAGAACATGAAGATAGTGGAAAATGTGAGTAAAATGACAATTCAAAACTATACCAAAATTATTAATATGGTTCAAGTAGGTTTAAGGAAAGAATAATGTATGTGCAAAAAGAGCCTAGTTCAAGAACCCATAGTCAAAAGAATACTAAGGTGGTTTAGATTAGAAAGGTGGAAGACGAATTCATGTTTGATTTCCTACATTTTTTAGTGGATGAATGGGAGGTGGTTTTATATCTCAACTCTTTTCCTTCTTCCCCTTAGTTTTTCTATGTCTTGTTATCTTGGGTTGCTACAGTTTCATGGCTTAGGTATGCTCTATTGTTGTAGTATGATTTGATGGGCTTACTCTTTATTTTATGCCTTCTTCCATATGCTTTTTTATGTCCATTTGATTGTTGTTTTGGGTAGTTACAATATTTTTTTATCTTCTTGTAGCTTTCATGCATCAATGGTGTAGCTCTTTTCTAGTATCTATTTGGATCCTCTTTTGGTAGTTTCTCTTGGTGTTTATAGATGCAGGAGCATTCTAGGTTGTAAGAGCAATCAACATAAAAAAAAAAAAAAGAGTATTTTATTTTATTATTTTTGTTTTGTGGAAGAATATTATTATGTGAATAAAATGAAATTTATTAAGGCTTAAATAATTTATATTAAATTATTAGTCTTATTTTATATTGCAAATTTTGAGTGGGAGATAATGGTGGAGATGACTTGGAAATTTTGAAAAAAAAAAAAAAAGCAGAAATGGGTGTGGATTTTTCGGAGGAAACAAGTTTTTATGAATTCTTTTATTTCACCTCATAAAAGCATTCAGAAAGTTGGGTGTCTAAGATTGTGATGATAGCTTTTTCTATTCTGGGGTCTAGTGGAGTGGAGTGGAAAAATCAATTTATTTTCTTGAATTGGATATTTTCAAAAGTGGGTTCAAAGATGTTTTTTTTTCATTTAATATTTTTATTATTGCATTTTATGGAGCATCTTCCTGGATTAGGTGTAGAATTTGGAAGTTACAGAAAAATGATGGAGGTCTTTCTTGAAGAGGCTTAATTTTTAGCAATTTTGAGGGGGTCTTGATCTGCTAGAAATTTGAAGAGGAAGGCTTGGGGTGTAGCCATTGGAGAGATGACCAAAACACCATGAATTTGCAGGTCTAAAGATGAAGTTGTAGGAGCATATAGATGGGGTTACAAAGGTTTTATTGTAGCAAGGTTGCACATGACAGTTTGTAGGTTACAAGAGCTAGAATCTACTAAAGGAAGCTGAGTTGAAGAAAATTAATTTGTATTTAATTTTTGCTGTTATTTTTTTTATTTATATCAGATTTTAGATGGTTTGAATCAGCCCATATGGCTGCAAAAAAAATGTAATTATAGTTTGGCATTGATTTCTATGTAAAACATGAGAGTTTGAATGAGAAAAATGAAGTCATTTCATGCAAATTGTGTTATTACAAGAATTGTTTTGAGTTTCTTAATTTTTGTCCAGAAAATGCATGTGTGGTTGTGAGTTTTCATATTGTAAGTTGTTTTTCCTCTTCATCGGTGGTATTAGAGCTAGTTGTTCTTGAGTGTGCAAGTAGAAGCGTCAATATGAGGCAATTTGTACCAGGACCTACGCGTAGATAGTGAAGCAGTTGCAATTTAGAGCGTGGAAAAGTGTTTGAAAAAATGTCTTGGAAGCCAGGAGAATGTTTTGTGATGAAGAAAGAATTTCTAGAGCCACAAATAGAGAATCAAGAGCCCATCCAGAGGAGTAATTTATTCTGAACAAGGTGTAATGTGAGTGTGAAATGTTGCAAATTCATTGTGGATAGCGGTAGCACCAATATTATTGTATTCGAAGAGATGGTAGACAAGAAAAAATTGAAAAGAATCAAGCATCCTAGCTCATACTACATTTCTTGGTTGCAAGGAGATTGCCAGATATGGGTAAGTGAGCAATGTGTGGTTGATTTTCAAATTCGTAGATATAAGGATGTGATTGTATTTGATATAATACATATGGATATAAGATATGTTTTGTTAGGTAGACCATGGTTGTGTGATCAAAGAGCTCTACATGATGGTAGGAATAATACATATAGCATCATAAAGGATGGGGAAGAATATTTTTTGAATCTTTCACAGGATAGGCAAGATGTAAAGCCCCGCCAGGGAACCCAGAGGACAACACATAACTAACAAAATAACTGAACAATTTTTTTTTTAGATCATTCGTATAACATAAAAACATCAATACAACACACATACGTCCTCAGGGTTCCTCGACATTGCTACTTAAACAAGAACAAGTAACATCACATTACTAATCCATGATACAAAAAGCTTAAGGATAAACTTAATACCAAAAGAATAATATATTTTTAAATAAAGATGGAATCAAGTTACAATTACATCTTACAATAAGTGAGATAATGACTAATCTCAATAAAATATAATCATCGATACAATAAGTACACTCATGTACATGAGGTACCTTTACAAAGGAGATGATGATCACATCATAACAAATATCCCCGTCCACTAACAAACTCGACATCCACCAACTCGAACAAAGAGAGATAAGATCCTGATCCACGATCCATGTATCCAAGTATAGTATCACTTGCGAGAGAATCCAAAGGATGACAGCGTACGGTTTCCTCTCAACTGCGTGGTACCCGAAGGCCCAATCCCTTCTTGCTAGGAGATAATGACTGGTCCTCAAATCAAGCAAGCAAACAAACAAACAACAAGCAAGCAACAGAATAAACACAACATCACATGGCTTAATTTCACGTGACAACATGACAGTATCCAAAAATCACATGAATGCTAACAAACTCCCAGAGGCAACAGTAAACCAATAGTGACTCTACATAAGAGACCACAAAGTATGTATCAGGACAAGAGTGTCATCACTTAGTTGTACTAGGTTATCCTGCGAATCTTCCTAGGCTCCGGCCCCCATCTTGGGTTCTCCTGGTGACCTCAACTGATTCCCGGCTCCTAGACAATCTCAAGTGGCATCGAACTACCCTTCATGAAGGCAAGATAAACAACTAGCCATTCCATGCCTTCTCAACCTACCCTTAATCTATACAATCATTAAGGCACTAGGTGAGGCAATCATTTATCTGAATTAATTAATGAATTCCTAGTATATTTATTAAAATTTTCACTAAATTACTAACTTCCGATAAGTTGTCTTGGCTACCACTTTGGTTATCGGCCCCTATCGAAACCCACTCTTCCTTTTACAATAACACAACACATTAAACCAAAATATAGCCATCATGCACAACAAACCGAATCATGACCACAATCCAATCATGAATTAAAACACTTTTCTTTCAATCACCACATAGGTAACAAATACAACGTGCATGACTATTTCACAAAATCTTAAAAACAAATGATCATCAAACTTAAATGGAATAAACAACTCATTCAAAGAGTTCCCTAGCCTCTGGAAAACTAAAACTCAGTACTACAAAAGTACACTCAAAAATAATAATCATAACATTATTGCCCATAAAATACAACCAAGAATTCGCTAAAATCAACAATCATATAAATATGCATTCTTTAAGTAACTAGAGATGTATTTTGACACAACAATCTTTTCTCATAAAATAAAAACCAACGTACATAAATACAACATATACTTAATCTTTTGAATACTCAAATATGTTCTAAACAATGTAAATTCAAGAACCTTATCTATTCATTGCTATTTAAAACAATCATCATTCACTAATACAATTCAAGGTAATAGAACGTCCAAGGCTTTTACTTAACCAATCAACATTTATTTCAACATCATAAAAAAAACATTTGTACAACAAATTCTTTAATTTCAAACTAATTGTTCCTCAAATAAAATTCAAAGAACTTCATTTCATGGTAAGAAAATTCTTTAAATCCAGTCTACTTAAAAATCAAATATAATTTAAAGGAACTTTAAGACCTCATTAAATCAAACTGTCCATTGAAGATACATTAGCCTCCATTCCTAAATACAATAGCACTAATTTAAAATCAAATCTAAGTTACACCCTTCAACTCTAAATCACACATTTATAGCTATTTACTTTCACATATCCCATTATACTAAAATCTCTTTAAATTCAAACTTTACAAAAAATAGATATCAATTAAAGAATTCCATTTCTAAATAGTTTTAATATAAAAGCTTCAACTTTAATGAAATAAAAATTCCTACCAAGTAGAATATAAATCAGAGACTATTGAATCTTAATAACTGAAAGTAATAGAAATTTCAGATAAATTATAACTAGATATACATACAAATATCTATAAAGAAAAATAATTATTTACTTTTATACAAGAGATATAAACGACGCTATAAACTTGGCAAACTATAATAATCTTGACAGATTTAGAATGTCAATGATTTTTCTTTTAACTTTCCATTTTGAAGTTGTTTTAACAGATAAGAACAAGTTGTTAAACTCCACTAAATTACATGCATAAGTTTCTTTTAAATAAAACAAATAGTTACTAACAGATTGCAGCGGCATGTTCAGGAATAAAGCCATGCACCAAAGTTTTAAGAGAAGTTACAGGAAAGAAAGAGAAAGATACGGAGTCAAATCAGATTTACTCCAAGTTAAAATGTTTAATCTCACACATTATGATTTTTCAGCAACTATCAAGAAAACAAAAGTTTCAAGCTACAGCTATTAAACAGGGAATTACGCCATGCTTCAACTATGATAGGTTACATGGAAATCAAGAAGATTATCTTGTCCTCTACAACATTCTACTTTCAAATGATGCAAACGTAACAAGTTGCCAAAGGAATTAGATGAGTATTTTAATCCTCTGCAATCTACTATGTTCAAGTGTTGCGCCTGTGAGAGGCACCAATAGAACCAGGGAGTTTATTAAAACCTTTAAAATTTTCTATTGTGTTCAAGCGCTTCAGCCGTTACAGGTTGCCATTGGACCAGGAAGACTATTTAAATCTAAATGCACTACCACGTTCAGGTGCTGACATTGTGACAGGTAGAGAAAGGGGTCAGGGAGAATTTAAATCTATACACCATCTATATTCATGTGTTGCAGCTGTGACAGGTTACTAATGGTTACAGGGAGTTTATTTTAAGCATTTGCACCTTCCTATGTTCCAACATTGTAGCTGTGATAGTTTCCATACTCATCAGGGAGGTCATTCAAACATCTGCACCCTTCTATGCTCACGTTTTTTAGCTGGGAGAGATTATCAACGGAATCAAAGAGATTATTTAAGCCTCAACAACAATCTATTTTCGGTTACTATAGATCTGACAGGTTGCCAACAGTATGGCCTACAGCCAACTTAGTTTAATGGCTGAGAAGATATGGGGGACAGTGGTGGGATGAGTAACTTGAAATTTCCACACCCATCGACATGCATAAACATGATAAGCTCTAAAAACATGTGTCAGAAACTCAAGTTGAAACAGATAGTAAATGAGATTAAGTGCTGATACTCGTATGATTCATAGGCCAAATCCTATAGATTTAAATAATAACTCCAACTCTCAGGAAACGTACATACAAGGTCATCTGGTGCTGATTGTATGGAATACGACTAGTTTTATATGAGCATGAAAGCTAGAGGAAATTTGCAATCGTTATAACCCGAAAGAATACATTATAACCCGAAAGAATACAAGATTATACAACAAAATACATAACACTATGCTGGTAGCACTGAAACTATGCTAGAAAATGTATTTACTGAATGCTTTATCCAAACTCAAATACATACAGGCACATGCATTTATTCCAAAAGAAGAAAGAGAAAATAAAACACAGAGGAACCTGATTTATCTTCTCGAATTTGATGTAAATTGTAGCAAGAATCAGAATAATCATTAGTTCTTTATTCTCCCAAAGCACCGATCTTTTCGAAAACCTTTGTCTACAAACTTTGAACTAGAAATACAAGAGAAGCTTTTCCCCCCAAATCCCCGTGAAAGTTTTCTTTTCAGCCTTCTTAAAAATCATTTTCCCCTCTCTGAATTTTTTGCAAAACCAAGCTTTTTAATGCATTTCAAATAACTCAAAGTTACACAACTTAACTGATTGTCAGTCATGCATTCCAAAAATTGATCAATCGGTTATAATCATTAAATATCTAAGATATTATCTTTTCAACTCAAACACAAGTTTTCAGATATTTATAACTTGTTGAAAACAATTCCTTTAAAATATCTTCTTTTCCTTAATTAGAATTTGTACAATTAAAATCAACAATTGCAATTAATTAAATATCCCTTTTAATTTAATTTGATAAATCATACCATCACCAAATCATACTAATTTAACATTTCAATAAAATCACATTTAATCAAAATAACTTAATTTAATCAAACCTTTTAAAGAACAATAATTAACTTGTTTAATTTTAATTTAAATAAATCAACCATAAGTATAAACACTTTAAAATCAAATATTTAAATAACAATCACATTAAATCATTTATATTAATTAAATAACTATTTAACTTGTATAATTAATTTTGCAAACAAATCAACTCACACAAACACAACACGATGAAAACAAACGACAAACAACAATGGGCGACAACCAATACTTGTTCAATGAAGAACGATGGCTAAAATGAGGACCTGACACTATCTTTGAAACCACATAATTACATTGGGTTAGGGTACTCTCAAACCTGACAAGCAAGTGGAGTCGATACCCGGTACCTGTAAACTGCATCAAAACCATTGTTAACATATCATCATAAATGACAACTACACCATGAAGAGAATTCGCGGAATCACAGGGCGCTCGCAAGCGAGTGATGTAATTTTGTCCCCTTCACCAATACAGTCATGACAAGACTGAAAAAATCCAAGCATCAATGGATCATCATAAGAACTTACATCAATATTAACTTAAATAACAACTATTCCATTCAAAAGCATAACATAAATCATAAGCATCCATATAATGTATCATCTCCTCAAAACATAACATCATCATCGCTCCAATGTTAGAGATCATAAAGCAATAACAAGGTATCACAATATATCACAATAAAAGTATCTTCAAACATCACAAGGAAATCAAAGACAAATAGTAGCAACTGGTGGGGCACTACACAAGAGGAAGTGGCAAAAGAAGTTGTAGTAGATAATAAGGATAGAAAGGAAAAAAAATGGGAACCTGGATTGAATCTTATTGTTCTTTTGGTACTGATATGTTTGCAAGTGAAACTTTGTGTGCAGGAAAGAAGGATGGAAAGGAAAATATGGAAATCCTTGTTCAAAAGGATAATTGGAAAAGAAGAAGAAAGTGCAGCAATGATTAAGGATGATGAGTTTCCTTTGGAGGACTTGAAAGTAATGGAAAATGAAAGTGCAGCTAGGAGTGAAGGTGAAGAAGATATGGTAGCAGGTAGTGGTGAAGAAAAGGTTGAAGAGAATGAGGTAATACATAATATGTTTCATTTTTTGATGAAGATAAGAGTGGATCTTGTGTAGATGAAAAGATTTCAATGGTAGAAACGGAATGGCAAGTGTTGACGGAAAGTGGAGTGAAGATTGCAGCAAAAGGTAATGAGGTGAAATAATATTTTGATAAATGCTTTGATTAGGTTTAGAATGATATTGCAGCAAGTAGTGAGGAGGTAAAACCTTTTCTTTTTAATTATTTTCATAATAAGTTGAATGATTTAGTGAATTCAAATGAGATGGTTCAATTAGAGATTGCTAGTGAAGTATGGAAGGCATTGGATTTATATGGTGTTGCAAAGTTTATTGCAGGTGCATTTTGGTGGAGGTGGTCAAACTATTGTGGGTTGAATCCCACAAGATTAGAGGAGAGTATGAGTTACATTTGGAGGATGTGGCTGGTTCATGGTGGAGTTTATTCTACATTCAATGGATTGAGTGTTGAGAAGAGTTATCAGAGAAGGATACTAGTTCTAGTTAGTTGTTGGAAGAGAAGGAAGAAGAACAAATCAGAGGTATCCATTTCAGCAATGGAGTTTGTTGTAGATTGCTTGCAATTTGAAAGGGTGGTACTACTACTCAACTCCATTTTGTGAATCCAGATTCACAAAATTTCCCTACCTTGGGTGTCTAATGCAGGAGCATGCTGGGTTGTAAGAGCAATCAACATCAACCCAAAAAAAAAGAGTATTTTATTGTATTATTTTTGTTTTGTGGAATAATATTATTATGTGAATAAAATACAATATTAAGGCTTAAATAATTTATATTAAATTATTAGTCTTATTTTATATTCCACAATTTGAGTGGGAGATAATGGTGGAGGTGACTTGGAAAATTTGAAAATTCAAAAAACAAAAAAAAACAAAACTGGGTGTGGATTTTTGGGAGGTTACAACTTTTTATGAATTATTTTATTTCACCTCATAAAAGGATTCAAAAATTTGGGTTCCTAAGATTGTCATGATGTTTTTTTCTATTCTCGGGTGTAGTGGAGTGGAGTGGAAAAATCAATTTATCTTCTTGAATTGGAAATTTTCAAAAGTGGATCCAAAGATGCTTATTTTCATTTAATATTTTCATTATTGCATTTTATGGAGCATCTTCCTAGATTGGGCATAGAATATGGGAGTTACATGAAAATGATGGAGGTATTTCTTGAAAAGGCTTGATTTTTAGCAATTTTGAGGGGCTCTTGATGCTATAAATTTGAAGAGGAAGGCTTGGGGTGTAGCCATTGAAGAGAAGACAAAAACACCATGGATTTTCAGGTCTAAAGATGAAGTTGAAATAGTATATAGATGGGGTTATAGAATTTTTATTGCATCAAGGTTGCACATGACAGTTTGTAGGTTACAATAGCTAGAATCTAGTAAAGGAAGTTGAGTTGAAGAAAGTCAATTTGTATTTGATTTTTGCTGTTATTTTTTTTATTTAGATTAGATTTTAGATGGTTTGAATCAGCCCATATGGCCACAAAAAAATGTAATTTCAATATGGCATTGATTTCTATGTAAAACATGAGAGTTTGAATGAGAAAATTGAAATCATTTCATGCAAATTGTGTTATTACAAGAATTGTTTTAAGTTTCTTAATTTTTGTCCAGAAAATGCATGTGTGGTTGTGAGTTTTCATATTGTAAGTTGTTTTTCCTCTTCATCGGTGGTATCAGAGCTAGTTTTTCTTGAGTGTGCAAGTAGAAGCATCAATATGAGGCAATTTGCACTAGGACCTACGGGTAGATAGTGAAGCAGTTGCAAAGAGCGTGGAAAAGTGTTTGAAAAAATGTCTTGGAAGCAAGCAGAATGTTTTGTGATGAAGAAATAATTTCTAGAGCCACAAACAGAGAATCAAGATCCCATCCAGAGGAGTAATTTATTCCGAACAAGGTGTAATGTGAGTGGGAAATATTGCAAAGTCATTGTGGATAGCGGTAGCACCAATAATATTGTATCCGAAGAGATGGTAGACAAGCAGAAATTGAAAAGAATCAAGCATCCTAACCCATACTACATTTATTGGTTGCAAGGAGATTGCCAGATATGGGTAAGTGAGCAATGTGTGGTTGATTTTCAAATTCGTAGATATAAGGATGTGATTAAATGTGATATAGTACATATGGATATATGCCATGTTTTGTTGGGTAGACTATGGTTGTATGATCGAAGATCTCTACATGATGGTAGGAAGAATACATATAGCATCATAAGAATGGGGAAGAATATGTTTTGAATCCTTTGCAGAATAGGCAAGAGGAAGTGGCAAAAGAAGTTGTAGCAGATAATAAGGATAGAAAGGAAAATAAAATGGGAAGGGTTGAATCTTATTTGTCTTTTGGTACTGATATGTTTGCAAGTGAAACTTTGTGTGTAGGGAAGAAGGATGATAAGGAAAATGTGGAAATCCTTGTTCAAAAGGATAAAGAGGGAAAAGAAGAGGAAAGTGCAACAATGATTAAGGATGATGAGTTTCCTTTGGAGGACTTGAAAGTAATGGAAAATGAAAATACAGCTAAGAGTGAAGGTGAAGAAGATATGGTAGCAGGCAGTGGTGAAGAAAAGGTTGAAGAGAAAGAGGTAATACATAATATGTTCCATTTTTTCGATAAAGATGAGAGTGGATCTTGTGTAGATCAAAAGATTTCAATGGTAGAAAAGGAATGGCAAGTGTTGACAGAAGATGAAGTGAAGATTGCAGCAAAAGGTAATGAGGTGAAATCATATTTTGATGATTGCTTTGATGAGGTTGAGAATGATATTGCAGCAAGTAGTGAGGAGGTAAAACCTTTTATTTTTAATTATTTTCATGATAAGTTGGATGATTTAGTGAATTCAAATGAGATGATTCTGTTAGACATTGCTAGTGAAGTATAGAAGGCGGAGGATTTATATGGTGTTGCAGAGTTTAGTGCAAGTACATTTTGGTGGAGGTGGTCGAACTATGGTGGGTTGAATCCCACGAGATTAGAGGAGAGTATGAGTTACATTTGGAGGATGTGATTGGTTCATGGTGGTGTTGATTCTACATTCAAGGGATTGAGTGTTGAGAAGAGTTGTCAGAGAAGGATACTAGTTCCAGTTAGGTGTTGGAAGAGAAGGAAGAAGAACAAATCAAAGTTATCTATTTTAGCAATGGAGTTTGTTGTAGATTGCTTGCAATCTGAAAGGGTGGTACTACCACTCAACTCCATTTTGTGAATCCAAATTCACAAAATTTTCCTACCTTGGGTGTCTGATGTAGGAGCATCCTGGGTTGTAAGAGCAATCAACATCAACCAAAAAAAAGAGTATTTTATTTTATTATTTTTGTTTTGTGGAATAATATTGTTATGTGAAGAAAATGCAATATTAAGGCTTAAATAATTTATATTAAATTAGTAGTCTTATTTTATATTGGAAATTTTGAGTGGGAGATAATGGTGGAGGTGACTTGGAAAATTTGAGAGATAAAAAAAAAAAGCTCTGGGCGTGGATTTGTGGGAGGTTACAAGGTTTTATGAATTTTTTTATTTCACCTCATAAAACCATTCAAAAATTTAGGCACGCCTAAGATTGTGATGATAGCCTTTTCTATTTTGGGGTCTAGTGGAGTGGAGTGGAAAAATCAATTTATCTTCTTGAATTGGAAATTTTCAAAAGTGGGTTCAAAAATGCTTTTTTTCATTTAATATTTGATTATTGCATTTTATGGAGCATCTTCCTCGATTGGGCATAGAATTTGGGAGTTACAGGAAAATGATGGAATTCTTTCTTGAAAAGGATTGATTTTTAGCAATTTTGAGGGGGTCTTGATGCTAGAAATTTGAAGAGGAAGGCTTGGGGTGTAGCCATTGGAGAGAAGACAAAAACACCATGAATTTGCAAGTCTAAAGATGAAGTTGCAACAGTATATAGATGGGGTTACAGAATTTTTATTGTATCAAGGTTGCACATGACAGTTTGCAGGTTACAATAGCTAGAATCTAGTAAAGGAAGCTAAGTTGAAGAAAATCAATTTGTATTTGATTTTTGCTATTATTTTTTTGATTTATATTAGATTTTAGATGGTTTGAATCAGCCCATATGGCTGCAAAAAAAATGTAATTTCAATTTGGCATTGATTTCTATGTAAAACATGAGTGTTTGAATGAGAAAATTGAAGTCATTTCATGCAAATTGTGTTATTACAAGAATTGTTTTGAGTTGCTTAATTGTTGTCCAGCAAATGCATGTGTGGTTGTGAGTTTTCAAATCATAAGTGTTTTTCCTCTTCATCACTTTAGTTGTGTCCATTATAAAAGGGTATAGACCCTTTTCAAAAACTCATTGTTACCCTTAATCAAATAAATCATTAATCATAATATCTTCAACATTTGCAACTAGATTTATTAATTTGTTGTATCTAGCTTACAGTGTGGGCTTGTTTTATTTTGTCTAAGGCAATTGTTGTAAGGGCCAAAACCCTGGTTTCCTAATTTTTTAATCAAAAATTTTTGTAGCTAGATTTATTATCTAAAAAAAGGGATAAATCTATCAACAAATGATATTTATTCTTTTTAGAGTTGAAATAATATTACATGAAAAATTATGTGTGAGTTGGTACATAAATGTACCATAAATACCAATAAAAAAAAAGGTGCACTTGCGCTAATTTTCTACTCTTTTTTAAGTTGATCATATAATGTGATGTGTTTCTTATTTAAAGATATGTATATTAACTCTTCTTCAGATTAATAGTGGTAGCAATAGTAATGTACTTTTTATATTTGTTTTAACGAGGTTAGTTAGCTATATTTCTTAAGTTACAATCATTTATATTAAAAAGAAAAATTATAATAAAAGTATGTCAATGAGATCAATAATTAATGTTGGATCAATTTTTTTTCTTTACTTACTTTCAAATTTAAAAGAAGACAACATATATCAAATAGAATAGTCATTTAAGGGTGTATCTTTGAAAACTTAGAATCCGTTTTTAAAAGTCCTAGTAAATTGTTTAGAACTAAAATTTTCATGTTGAAATTATAATGAGCAAAAAATATAAGATTCAAATGTTTTTGAAAATTAAATGGATGTAATGCATGTGCTCTTAAACTTCAATTAAAAAATTTTAAACTAGTTTTAAGCATATCACCACTTTATTCATAAAAATGATGTAATTATGTAATAAAATTTACAACATAATATTCATCTATATTATTTTCATTTAGTGTTGTATTGTCTTGTATTATTTATCAAACATAAAGTCCAATCTAGAATCATTACAAATGTTGCATTTTCAACCTACTCTATAATAATATCTTTAATCTAACACATTATTATGTTAAAATGAAAAAAAATAGTTTTCAAATTATGTTATTTATTATTAAATAATAATGATTTTATGTATATATCATATATGGTTATGTATTTTATAATACAATTTAGATTTCACAACTCCACTTTTATTTTAATGGATATTCCATTAAATAACTGTATATGGTCCATTTAGAAAACATGAGATCCATTTGAAAATACATAATATAATTCCAAGCATTGACATTTATCACCAACCCAATCAACATACAAATACTTCTACTTACAAATATTTTCAATCCCTAATTCATATAAACACTTCCACTTCATTCATTCCCGTGTACTTTGACAAGACATCAATAGAGCTTACAATATTTAAAACATCAATGACCTTAATTCAAAGAATAATGTTAGAATAATTGGTGTATGCATGTTTGATCATTTATCTACAACTTGTTGATTCTCTTGTTTTCTTTGTTTCCCAGAAAATTGGTATGACAAATTTAATTGGTGTGATAAACTCCTTACCAACCATTGTTTTTTATGTACCTGCTAAATCATATCAATTTTCAAGTTAAAAGTTGACATAAAAAAAAGCATATTCATCTTTTGAAAAGGTTAAGTTAATTCTTAATTTTGAACCTTATATCAAAATTGTATAAATTTTCAATTGAAAAATATATATCTTTAAATTTTTCCATCAAAATTCATTCACTATTAAAATTATAGTATAATTGAAACATTGTGTACCTTGTGGTAGCTTTGAGATGTTTTGTCTTCCCTGCAATTGAACATAATATAATATATTATTTAATAGCAATTTCATTATTAATTAATAGATTCATCTAAATTATGATTTTATTTTTTATCAAGTACATATAAAATCAATCACCATATTTATAACCAATTATAAAATGTAGAAAAAAATAGGTATTACATAAAAATAACACAATTAAAAATAGTTAAAATAATATTTGATAATAAATAAGTGTTAACATTTCACAATATACCCACAGAACTATCTAACATTTGATTTTCATATTGATTCCATATCAGTTTTATAAAATACATATGTATCACTTTCACATCTTCCACTAGTAATTATTGTGTTTCAACCTAATGGTGTTTATGATATTTGCATATAGAAGTTTGGAATATTGATATATTAATCTTTGATACGTAAATGGTTAATTTAATTTATGATTATTCTATATTTAATATTCATTGCAATGTGTAATAATGAGTGCTTAATCAAATTACATATGGTTGAAATTTATAAAATATATTATTTATGGTTATTTTATATACAATATTGATTTTAATATCTATTAACAAGTGTTTAATTGATTATATGTGGTTGAAATTTATAAATAGTGATATTTTGGATATATATCACCAAGGCTTGAAATAAAAGGATTGATGAATAATGGTTTAGCTATCAACATTTTTCATTTTTCAACTATCGTGAGAAACCACTAAATTTGTGGCCATTCTATATACAATATTCACTAAAACATGAATTTAACATGAATTTAATTGATTACATTTAGTTGAAATTTATTAATTGTTATGTGTCTAGATAAATATGACCTAGGTTTGAAGTATAAGGATTGATGCTTGAGTTTGTGGTGGAGATGGTGGAATAATAAAGGTTATTTAGCATTGTTATTTAGTTGGTGAATTGTTCTCTAGATGTTGGAAATAAAGATTAGCATACAAAAAATATATCAATTTACACTCAAATCAATAAAAAAATAAGCATATGTATTCGATATTACTCGAAAAATGACACTTCCACACTCACTCACTCCCTCTCATTACAAGTTCTATCATGCCATATTTTGGGTGCTTGTTGTCATGTGCCCTTAATTTTTGTGTGGATATTGTTGATGATGATTGTCCTATTCAAAACCTTCCTCCTACGCACATTATTGTCCCTAGTATTAACCTTAACAACTATGAAAATTGTGTTTTCCATGTTATTTTTCTAGGTGTTTCATTGGGTGTTGGAGTGAATGGTTTATTTTTGTAATCATGTCTAGGTGCTCTTGATATGAGTTGAATCATGTTACCTCTAGTCATGGAATCAAACAAGGATTATTTTCTACCCCTTGTGGTGTTTTGGGTGACAAATTTTCATTTGACCTCCATGTTGTTGGTGTTGTTTTTGGGGCTAGTAATGACACCATGAACCTAGAAGTCCCCATTTTGGTGACTAGGGTTTCTTCTATTAAACATGGTGTTGGTGTTGTTAAGTTTGTAGCTTTGGGTTCAAGTAGTTTACGGTCCTACACAATCATTGTAGATTTTGGGGGTGTTGCACACCCTCTATGAAATAACTTACAACCACTCTTCTATGTACATAATCTTGTCTTGTGGTGATTTGTGGACAAGATGTGCTTGAAAATGAAAATTCTTATGGTTCTTTTTTCTAGTTACATCAAGGCGCCCCTAGCATGGGTTTCATGTTACCTCTACTCATGGAATCCAAGGATTATTTTCTACCCCCTACTCATGTTGTTTTGTAGAAATTTGCATCTAACCTCCATATTTTTGGTGTTTTTTTTTAGGCTATTAATGATGCTTGAACCCATGGGCTCCTATTCTAGCAACAAGAGTTTCTTCTAGTCACCATACTACTAGTGTTGTGAAGTTTGCAACTTTGGGGTTATTTCATCAACAATCTTATAAAACCATTAAATATTTTTTGCATTACACACCCTCTATGAGATAAATTATAACTCCCCTATACACAATCTTCCCCTATGGAGATTCTAGATAGGATGTGCTTAAAAATAATGATTTGTACATATGTAGGTGCTTGGTTTGCATATTCCAAGTTTTGTCCTACCCTTCCCAATTTAAACAACTAGGTCTTGGATTCATGGAAGCCTCTCATCAAGAGCAATATCAATATATTCCCTTGTGCCAAGGGTTTTTTCATTGCATCTCTTTCCTTTTCAAAGGAAAAGGATTTGATACTTGATGGAATGTTATGGATGTGCGGAGATCACACTCTCTTGGTCAAGCCTTGGTCTATCTCCTTCAATCCCTTCTCTCAACCTCTCAACACTAGACCTTGTGGGCTTATCTCTTGAATATTCCTCTTTGATTCTATGAATATTCCTACTATGAGGTCACTGGAAATGTTGTTGTTTGATTCTTAAATGTTGACCCTACTTCCTATAGGGGTCATTTTGTGTTTTCTCACATTCTAGTGGACATTTATATCTCTAAGATTCTTCACAAGGATATTATTTTGATCTTGGGGGATGGACCTTGGACTTAACCACTTTATAATGAGGGTATCCCCTTCATATGTAAATGATGCTTTGTAATCAACCACCTAGATTTGATTGTCCACTCTCCCAATGCAAGGGTGTAGTGATGTGGTGGAGGAATTCTCATTAATTCCACTTGAATATTCATTCTTTCAACTCTTTAGTTGATGGTTCCTCTTAGGATGTTATATCTTCTTTTCATATTCCCCCTATGGTTTTAGAGGGGGTTGTTAGGTCTAAAAATCATTTCTCCACTTCCTAGAACCAAATCTCACTCACAAGGTCACTGTTGTCATTGTGCAAGTGAAATCAACTCATCAACAAAAAAATGGATGACTCTGAGCTAACTTTATGAGAGTGTTTTTTCTCTCCTTCACTTTGAGCTTATCTTAGACTTGGGAGGTTATTCCTAGAGGTGAGAGGACAAAAAACAAAAGAATGAATAGTTAAAATCAAATTATTGATTCAACCCCAAAGTTGTCATTGGGCTAAGAGAAACTTACTAAATGACCTTTATATAGTTGATATAACACCTTGACAGTAAGTGTAAGGTGGGGGTAAAATGTATGGACCACTAAAATTCATATATATTATTTTGTCTATGTAGTGATACCATGAACCACATAGACTGAAACTTAAATAAAGAGAAAATAATCAATGATTTGTTTTATTTTATGACTAGATAAATCACACGAGAGACCAATGTCAATCCAACGTGAATAGAGTCACAACTTAAAGGAAGAGATTTCATGAGAAAATATTAACTAGTAATTTGATCTACACATTCAAATGCATCAATATGTTTAATACTCCACTCCACATACTTAGTTATCCATTAATGAGCTATTCAAACTCGTATGTAAACATAAAAAGAGTTATTACAAGTTTTGCAATAGGTTTAGAACTTTGTCATATTCCTCTTAATGGTGTTTACATTCATAGTAGAAAATGTGCTAAGGAAAATATATAAAATAATAGATTGTTTGAGTCTATCTACACATTAATGGAGAGACAAAATGGACAATGGCACTATAATAAACTTTCTCTTGTCTAATGGTATCCCTACATCCTTACAATTTCATTGAATTTGATTCTCTATTTTTTCTACCCCTTCTAGAGTATTCCTATGTTATCCTTCTACTTTGGTACCATCCAATTATTAGAATGAGGACTCAAAACCAAGTAAACACACTCTACCCACAAAACCCTAAGTCACACCATTGTGGTAGCACCTAAATCTATGGCAGAGATTAAATCACGTGAAGAATGGGTGTCCTAGATTGAAAGATGAGATCTAAAATTACTTCAAGTGGTTGGGAAACAAGGTTTCATGAATGGAGGTTGCTTAAATTAAAATTGGTGTTGGCCTTTTGGCTCCTAAACATATTGAAATGAATCCTTGTGGTCTTTGGTTCATCTTTTTGTTAAACACCCAAAATAATGAGAGGGGGGGTGAATCAATATTCCATTAAACCATTTACATAGTATCCATCCAAGAAATAGCACAATTCTAACTGTAACAATTAATGAAAGCATGGAATCAACACAAGATGACAATACACATGAACACCAATATTTTTGCATGGAAAACCCAAAATGGGAAAAACCATGGTTAGGATTAACTCACAATATAATATATTCGGATATAGAATATTACAAAGGCTCACTGCCAGGACAAACTGTCCTTGAAGGCTCACAGACTAAAATGATTTACAAAAACAGAGAATGGCTTACTGCCAAGAGATGAATTGAGATAGAATGCGCCTTCCTTGTGATGGAGTTCAGTTCCAGTGAAGCACAATATAAAACACTTCCCTATAAGTGTACTCAGCAATACTATCTACTCACATATATAACTTCACACATTCGCAATCTCTGACTTTCAACCCCCTTTGTTTTTCTCTCATCTTTGTTCTCATTACCTTTTTGCTTCTCAAAAATGTCATATATATATACCATAGACATTCACATTCACTAATTAGGTTGGCCTAATTAGAAAAATCCCATTTTAAATCAAAACCAACTCTGTCGACATAGTCCTTAAAATAATAATCTTCACGCCCAACCCAAGCATCTAATATATGGCATTAGTCAACATGGACCTAAAATAGATCCATTTAGCATTTGCAACAAATATTTAATCTTCTTGATTCAAATTCATAATTAGGTCGGCTAGAGTTAGACCTAAAACATCAAAACTCCAAAGGTATATGCAATTCATCAAACGTGTAACACAAAAACTTGTTAACACATTGAATTCTCCTTTAGACGACATCGAATAACTTATCTTCAACTCTGCAAGGCAAGATAGTTAATCATGAGGGAACGTGAAATCTCCCACATCAATGCACTGTATAGAAACTTACTATATTCTTTAGAACATAACACTGTTGTGCATATCTTCTGTATGCATTCATATACAATCATAAAACTTAGTGTAAGATGCATCTTGTAGTCGCAAATTAATGTACAAAAACCTGTAGTGTTATCTTTCTTTGAGGTAGAATTTGGACCCAAAAAAATGACGTATTGAACCAGTATATAAGAAAAACATTGTTTCCCAAACTACTGGTAATTGTATCTTTTCAACCATATAGCCAAGTCAACTGAAATCTTGTCAGTGGATGCACATGATGTTAAGATAGACCATATTATCAACTTTTGAACAAATCCTACAAAATAAGATAATTTGGACCAAAATACCGGATCAACAAACTTCCAGTACTAGAGATATCATAGCTCTAATCATTATTACTGGAGAAACTACTGATCTATGCAAGTAATTTACATCAATGACAATCTACCAATTTCCATTGTTGGCATCAATGACAACCTTCCAATTTCCAACAATCTCCCCCTTTGTCATTGATGGCAACACATGATGCGAAAACCATAAAAAATCCTTCTCAACTTTTCATTTCTCTCCCCCAAAAACTATACAAAAAGGCTTTTCACATGGTACCTTCTCTCCCCCTTTGACACCAATGGAAAAGGATAAAAAGATATTGAACGCTTTAACAATTTCCTTTACATACCTGAATACTCCCCCTTAGGAGTACATCCAAAATAATAGCTATAAGTAATCAACAAGAGGTGGTTGTCTCTTGAAGTTTGCTAAGAGTACTTGTCCAAGAGGATTTTCCTTCATCCCAAAGATTCTTTGCTTCTAACAATGCTTTGCATAGATAATTGAGATCAACTAGGATGTCTTTTCCTTCAACCAGAGTCCCAGGAGTAACATTCGAGTTCGGAATCTTGTCAGCCAAAGAAAGAGCATAGTAGACAAGTTTGTACTTAATCTTTATTAGATCTCTATGCTACCCATATTGATCAATCATTTCTCCTTTCTACTTATGTAATGCAAGATTACCAAGTTTGATCATCCAAATCTAGAGTTGGATTTAAGGTGATGGATACATACTTTGTTTGTGTCTCAATTGTGTCCTCAACATCCTTGAATCTTTGAATCGTATCAGGCCATCTCCAACAAAATGAGAATAGATTTTTGGCCTCTTTCTCACACTCTTGAACCTCTTTAAGTCTCTCAAGTGCAATGCTATGTGTAGACTTGCACCTGTCTTCAATTTCCAACAATCCTTTTTCTTTGACCCAAGTGACCATTTCACTTACTACTTGACTCTTCAGTTCTTTGAATTTATCAGTCAATGAATTTGTGCTTTCCACAATGGACTGTGAAGAACTAGTGACTACTTTAGGAACCATCTAAAGATGTACCTTTCTCCTAGCTAGTTGCTTGAGTCTCCTTGGAGCTGGATCAATTTGAGCAATTAATGCATGAACCTTAGTAACTTCTCTTTTCTTCAAAGGTAGTCATTGATTTTCTAGAGATCAACTCAAATCTTTCAAGAATTTCTCAAGCTACTTCAGTACAAGTTCTGAATCTAGGTCTGCTGGGATCTCGAGGAATGTTAATTAACATTTCAATACAGCCAGTAGCATAATCTTTTTCAATCTCATACCCCAGTTTAGGAATCCATGTGTTTCTCGGTTCAACTGCCTTGATAATGGAACAATTAGTGGATATCATAAATGTTATGTCATCCTTATATTTTGTGACTATCTCTCTTGGAATTCTCTGTCTTTTGTTCATTCTTCTCTGGAATTTTGCAAAGAATGCAGCAAGGGCATCACCTTGTGCATCCAAATATCCAATATTTCTCATTAATTCTCTAATCTGATGAGCAACTGATTTTGTATTTACCAAAATAACTTCTCCTATACTAGGAACTACTCTCATAAAGTATAAGGTTAGACATAATATCAATTTTCCATATCTAAATGTGAATTTCTTCTTCTTGATATCATTCGAATTTTCCAACAGTTGTTGCCAGAGCAACTCACTAAGATCATATTTTGTTCTTTTCTCAACTATTTCTAATGCTAAGTCAATTGTGATAGTAGAAACATCATTGTCACCAAAAACTAGGTGTGAAATAACCAAACTTGCATATTGAACTATTGGATTATTGATTCCAGTACCTTTGCTTTTTATTAATCATTTTCCTTTGTCAAGATTACATTCAAGAGTAGGTTTGGTGGATAATAAACCAGTAACATCTCTAATTGCTTCTTTCGATATCGTGTACAAATTTTTAAGCCACAAAAACTGATCATGAAATTTGCTAACTGCCAATCTAATACATCTCTCTTCATTGCTAAAGTCTAGAAATTGATCCCACACATCCAATTTCATCTCTATAAATACGTTGTGTTCTGGTTTCAAGGCATAGTCATCTCCAGTTAATTCTTCAAACCACAATATGCATGTTTTTCCATAAGTAGGTTCTTCCAATTTTTTGTGAATATATATTCCAACGTCCTTAGTTAGAATAACACCAAGGGGTATTTCCGAAAATGCACCCAAGGGGTCGAGTTCTAGGGTTTTAATAGGATACTTCTTAACCTATGGTTCTGGTATCTCTAAATTTTCTACGACTTGAGGTGTATCCATAACATTCAACAAAATTCAATGAATACTTCAGAGGGAATAATGTTTAGCAGTAGTAACTTACCTCCTATCTACACACCAAAGCCAAACACTGAAATTCTATAGTATGAAAATGTTTTGGTCTTCTTCAAGCTTTCTCTACATGCTTCTTTTCTACAATTTCCTTTCATCGAATGAATTTTCCTTAACATACTTGAATTTATTTCTTTGATCCCATTTGCTTCAGAAATAAATGCTTCAAATCACAAGTAGATATCCTCAAAATTTGTGTGCACTTCCATCTTTTCAAGCTCTACAAAATTCCTTCTTCACACATGTGCATCTGAAATTCCTTTCACATGAAATTTTAAATTTGTCACCTTCAATAAATGCATTTATGTTATGACATGACATCATATACTGAAAGGGGATATTAAATTTTTTGATTATTGCTCCCCCTTAGCCACTACCTGGATTTAACTTTTGACAGGATTATCTGCATCAGAGAACGACATATGAAATTGATACTTTTGATTCTTCTTGCTTTTCAGATTCTCCTACCTTTCTCCAGATCCTTTCCATTTCCTTCTTAACTTTTTTCGAATCAATCTTAGTGATTGGTTCATATCTTTTTACCAGATAGTCTCTTTTCATATTTATGCTTCTACAGTCTCTGGCAAAGTGTCCCGATTTGCTGCAATTATAACAAGCAACACTCTTCCATCCAAATTGTCTTTTATTCAATCTATATCTGAAATGGTCAGCCTTATGTCCAAATGAATTGCAATGATAACAATAGGGCCCTTTGAACAGATAAATCATCTTGTTCAACATTTGACTTTTGCATTCTATAGCTTTATGTCCAATTCTTTTGCATTTAAAACATTGACTAGTGAATGATAAAGCATTTTGATTATTTCCATCATTTTGTTCTATTCTATTTCTACAATCTTTTGCTCTATGTCCAAACCTATTGCATGAATAACAGACACCATTAAAAGATAAGTACCTTTGAGCATTAGGTTGTCTGATAGGATTCCTTCATGTATTGCTTCTTTGGTTCTTGATTTGTCTATCAGTGCCTTGAGTCTGCTTTTGATTGTCAATCATGTTAGGCGATTGATTTCCTTTTGAACTTTGTCCTTCTTCAAGTCCTAAACTAACTTTATCCTTAGAAGGTTTTTGTCCTACAATCAATTCATCCAACCTTGTAGAACTGGTTTTGAATTTTTCCTCATGAGCTCTTGCTTTCTCTAGATCTAATTTCAAAATTACCAAGCTTAGCACATTCATCCATTTTTCTTTGAATTTCAGCTTCTGACAGTCTTCAATTCTCTAAATTTCAACCCCCTTTTTTAATCTCTCATCTTCGTTCTCATTACCTTTTTTCTTCTCAAAAATGTCTTATATATACACCATATACATTCACACTAATTAGGTTGGCCTAATTAGAGAAATCCCATTTTAAATCAAAACCAACTCTATCGGCATAGTCCTTAAAACAATATTCATCCTCGCACCCAACCCAAGCATCTAATATATGGCATTAGTCAGCATGGACCTAAAATAGATCCATTTAGCATTCACAACACATATTTAATCTTCTTGATTCAAATTCATAATTAGGTCGGCCAAAGTTAGACCTAAAACATCAAAACTCCAAACGTATATGCAATTCATCAAATGTGTAACACAAAAACTTGTTAACACATCAAATTCTCCTTTAGATGACATCGAATAACTTATTTTCAACTCCACAAGGAAAGATAATTAATCATGAGGGAACGTGGAATCTCCCACATCAATGCACTGTATAGAAACTTACTATAGTCTTCAGAATAGAACACTGTTGTTCATATCTTCCATATGCATTCATTTATCATCATAAAACTTTGGTGTAAGATGCATCTTGTAGTTGCAAATCAATGTACAAAAACCTATAGTGATATATTTCTTTGAGGTAGAATTTGAACCCAAAAAATGACATACTGAACCAGTATATAAGCAAAACACTATTTTCCAAACTACTGGTAACTGTATTTTTTCAACCATATAGCCAATTCAACTGAAATCTTGTCAGAGGATGCAAATGATGTTAAGATAGACCATATTATTAGCTTCTGAACAACTTCTACAAAATAAGATAATCCAAACCAAAATACTAGATCAACAAAATTCTAGTACTGGAGAGATCATAGCTCTAATCATTATTATTGTCACAACTACAGATCTATACAAGTAATGTACATCAATGACAATCTACTAATTTCCATTGTTGACATCAATGACAACCTTCCAATTTCCAACACTTTTGTCAATTCTTTCACACTTATTGGGAACCACCACCACATGCATACACTAATCCTCTTTGTTTGTGAATTCACGTCTACTAAGAACATCCACCACTAGCATGTGCACAAGTCCTCAACATACTCTATCGAAGCTTATGTCAGGATTGGGAACTAGGAACCAATGGTTTTTGGTTCCTAGGGAGCTCCCAACCAGATCCCTTTCTATCATCTTTTGCATTTGTTTGTCTTGTTGTGGGTTTCTACCCCACTAGGAAACATCAAGACAACCATTTTTCTTAGTTTGATTTGATTTTGGGGAATAGGCTGAAGACAAGGAAATGCAACAAAAACTAGAGCACAATATGACATGATGACCCATATACAAACTTCTTGTATTGGTTATTGATGAGGGATCATACCACATAGGCACACAAACAAAAGGGACTCAAGCAAAAATGTTTGAGTCCTAATAGTGGCTCTAGTTGGGAATGACGTGTCTCTTACAAGCACAACAAGAATCCAAATCTCTAGGTAGACCAAAAATGAGGAACAAAACAACATGACTAACTCACAAAGGACAACATATGTATATGAAAAAGCTCACAACCAATCAACATGACAACACATAGGCACTAAAATATGGATATGACACAAAATTTTAACACAACACAAGCCATCCCTATAGAGGATAGATAAATTTACTTGCATTTTTCAAATACCATCTGATTGAAGGAAATGATTTCCCTCAACTCACAATTATTTCCTTCACACAATTGCAACAAGTGTAGCCTTCTTCTTTCAAGCATAATCTTTTGATTTCCCCGAAAAAAGTGGACATGCCTCACCATTTACCTTGTATAGAAACCACAAAAAATATGTCATGACATCATCATATATCTCATCATTTATTTCATAAACAGTTGGAGACAAGAGTTGAAAACCTAGGTTAGCACCAAAAGAAATATTGGTATTTCATACTTGTTGACCTCCACGAGTGAATTGAGGAAAAAGGAAAATACATCCAATTCACAATGCAAAGAAAAAATATGCCCCTTCATCTTGTTGACCTATAGAGGAAAAATCATCCTCTGACAACTCAAACTAAAAAAATTTGAATCTCAAGCATCTAGGGAACTTGAGCAGCCAAATGATCATAAACCTGGAAACTTTGTTATTGCTCAACATCATTGCAAACTATATTCTAGGCCCAAGGGAAGCACTCAAACTCAAGCACATTGTTATCCATGCTATGAATAGTTATACCTTCATCACAAAGGAAAGCCTCATATTCAATTTTTATCACATCTAAAATAATAGATAGCCAACATGCCTCACTATCATCTATGTTGATGCAATCTTTATCAGCACAACTATTTGGATCATGAGACACCTCAAATGAAGAACTAAATTCTTTAAATTGTCTCATTGTTTTGATTTCTTCTTCCTCAATCAATAGAACAACATCTAGCAGCCTTACTAAAGCATATTCTACATGAGGAAGATAACAAGTACTACACCAAATAAATAGGTTCTCATAGCATCCACATGATCACCATCTTCATACTCTTCAAGGGTGAGGTCTTCAAACTAAAAATCATTTATTGTACTAGAATTCATTTCCACAATCTCATCACTAGGTACAACCCTATTTATGTCACTCTCATGAAAACAAATATTAAAAGCTTCATTATCAATGGAAGTGACAAAAGAGGGAAATACATCAAACAAGAAACTAGTTTCTTGTTCACCCTTGATATCATAAATTTGTACATACTCCATGTAATAAATTTCATAAATTGGTTCACATGACTATTCAATCGTAGACACATCTTCCTCTTTGTCCATACATTGCATTTTCATTGGCTATGGCGAAATTAATTTTGCCTCATTATTCAATGTACTCCTTTTGGAACTTAACGGTCACAACTTGTTAGCACCTCTTTCCTCTTCACTACCCACTATTGTGTTGGATCCTTCTTTTTATCTATCACCTTCTTCATGACATTGTTGTCACATACCTTATTTTTTGCCCATAGTGATTTCGTATTTCTGCCCATTCAAAAAAAAATTATGTATCAAGAAAATTATTATTTAGTGCAAGGGTGTGTTCACATTTCAACTGATATTTATTTCTTACCTACACCACTACTACATTGGTTCTGGCTTTCATATCTTCATATGGTATCTTAGATTGTAGGGATCATTGGGTGATTTCCTTGGGGTATTCTATGTTGTAAGCAGGCAACTCATGTTGTTCTTCATCAGCACTAAGCATAATTTGAAAGCACGCATCAACTGCATCATAATCAGTATATTCATCTTCTCCATCCATGAAGCTATATCTTTATGCATAATACTAATCATCATCATCTTCATAGCACTAAGAACAATCCTCCTTATAAGGAGGACCTTCCTTTCTACTCAAAGAAAGGGAATTTGGATTATTGAGGGTGTTAAGTTGGGCCTCTTGCAACCTAATGTCTACAAGAATTTTTTGATGCTCTTGTTTAAGGTGATACAACACTTTCTTATGTTCAACTTCTTTGTATGGCATCTTGGGAATAAGGGGATATTGGCCAATAACAATGAATATGAATCATTGTTTGCAACTCTCATGCATGGAAGGTGTTCTCATTTTTTGTTTGATCCTACTTCTTGTGTGTTTTCACAATTCCAACATAGTATTAGAGCATGGATTTAGCAAACCCCTTCTCAAATTTTGAGGGCTTTCTTCAACTAGGGTTACAGGGGCATCAAATATGGAATCTTAATATTTTTTTAGGTTTTGGGCTTAGACAATTTTTGGTGTGTGTTGGAGCAAAACCGAGCTCACCATTACATTCAAGAGGCCAAACAGATGAATTTTGACTATAAATTTTCCCATATTCTCAACATTACATACAGAAGGCCAAATAGGTGAATTCTAACTATAAATTTTCCCATATTCACCATCAGGAGCTTCTGAGGCAATTTTTTATACAGGAGTTGTATGGCCCTTGTACCCTGCATACGTATGATGGGTTTAAAAAAATTAAAATATAAAAAAAACAAATTTTTATAGCATTATGTTATTCATAGTACTTAGCAGTATCAATAGCACTAGTCGTTATTGAGTAGTCGGCCAATAGTCACTAATCGCTAAGCAACAATGGCTTGACTATTGTTCGTTGGCAACTTTAGTGTCACCAACGTCGGTGCACCCACTCGTCCACTACTCAACTAGTGGTAGTGGGCCCTATATATTCTTTTAAAATCAATGACCCGCCAGGTCCTATGGGTGACCAACACCCAACCCCCAAGGGGCTAAAAGAAAAAAAAATTTGGCAACTTAAGAAAATTAGGGAAAATTCCAATAAATTTTTACTTGGATACCAAAATTGGGCAAATGAGATATCATCAGAAATCTAGTTTTGAGCAATATCCAGTGGTGTAGTTATTTTTTTCAAGTCTTGTTGCTAGTGCATTCTACAATCTGTTGAAGTCAAATGTGTTGTTTTCACTCCTAAGCTCGTAGATTTGATTAGTTTCTCTATTTTTTGTGATTCTTGCACCATTAGAAAGGTCTTTCAAACCACTTTATAGCTACCCATGTTCTTTTTTTTTTATTTTTCCCTAGGTACATTTTATTCATTTTTTTTGTGTTTTCACATTTTGGTGAATTACGTGGATGTTTTAGCTCCTAGAAACTTTATGTTTGAATGGGATGACTTGTTTTTAGCTATTCTACATGTATTTCCAACATTTTTCTTATATGAGCATTGTAGACACACCGAGATAAAGTGCCACTCTAGTGTATCCTTTCTAGAGATTTTGCACATCTTGTTGTGCGCCTTTTTGTACTCGCACTATGTTATAAAGTGTCGGGGGGTTGTGTAGTGTATTTTTTCCATCACACCTTTGTCAAGTGAGTGTCACTTCCATGAAAACGTCAAATCCTAGTGATTCTTGTCTCATACATGTGTGCCTTGATTTTCACTCTTTTTTAGTTGCAGGTATTTCTCTTGTGCATGTTTAGATGTGCTTTGTTCTCCTCTATGCACTTCCTAGTGAGAAAAAGTTTCAATGAGCCTATCATGGCTCTCCCTTGTCAACATTATGGTGGGTTTTCTATTATTGGTGCTAATGCTTTATTGGTTTCAATTTGGAATTATCTATATATCTAGTTTTTGTTCATATGTATTAAGTGGATGCAACAGTTGGTTACCCATGTATTTCGGTGAGATGGAACGTTTACCATATGGACACTCATGCATTCCTATTTCTAGAGGCTACCTTCCATTTTCACTTGATCAATATTCTTCAAACTATTGGTACTTGTATTTTGTACTTGCTTATTGCATTGTTGATTAGTGTCATTGGGGTCACTCATGTAGATTCATGTTCCATGTGTGTCTTCAACTGTTAATTTTTTCCTTTGTTCGCTAGTTAATTATTGTTCGCTATTTGATCATTTTTCAAGTAGTGTCATTGGGGGCACTCATGTAGATCCTTGTCTTCTTGATCTTGATCATCATTTGTTTTAGTGGAGGTTCTTCATATCAACACTACAACAGTCATCATTCAACAATTTTCAACAACTTCTTCATGCTTCACCTGATGTTCTTCATGTTCATTTTCTTTTTTCTAGGACATATTCTTGGATATTTCTTAGTCCTTCATTCACCTTTCTCTCATTTAGAGAGGATTTTTTCCTAAGTTTTTCTCCTTTTCTCCAATTATGATATATTAGATTATTTGTATATATGAGTACCTCATCATGCCTTGTCATCAAGACCCATTCATGCATTCTTTGTTTTTTATGCATTCGCATTTTAGATATTTTAGCTACACTTAAGGGAGGTTGTTCTCGTTTGTTTACAACTCTCATGCGAGGAAGGTGTTCCCGTTTGTTGCTTGATCCTAGTTCTTGTGTGTTTTCACAATTTCAACAACTTCAACCTACTCCTAAGGCAAAATTTTGATGTTTGGCTACTTTGGCTTGGCATTCCTCTATTCTTGTTGTTCCCATGGATGAGCCCTTTTGTCAACCAAATTTGAGGACTTGGAAGATAATATTTCCTATTTACAATTGTACAAAGGAAAAATAAATTTCTCAAATATGTCTATCAATCTCATACTAGAGTGAAGTATGTGACATTGAATAGAGTTGGATCTGGTATTTCTTAGGTTGGATCCCTGGGTAGTCTTTTTTTCATGCATTTTGGTTGTAGTTGTGTTGGTTTGTGCTTGGTATCTTGGCTACAATTGTGTCTTACTCCCATCTAGGAAGTTGTTATAATTTATTAGAATTGTTCTTTCTAATGTACAAGGTTTTTGGTCCCTTCAAAACCATTTTCATTTTTTTCTACCTATGGCCTTACTTTGTAATAGGGTTGAGATCATATTTTTCGATTTTATCTAATTAATAACATGACATAATACATTCACCTAATCTTTTTATTTGATTTTTCTATTATTCACACACAATGCAATGTAAACTACATTGTTATACACATTTTGAGATGAATGGATTACATCAATGTAGTGAAGTGTTTAACACACATTTTTCTTTAAAGTTGAACTCATTGCCTTGAATATAAAAAACGTTTTAATCATCTTATGCTTGAAAGTCAATAGAACTAAAATTAAAAATAAAATTCTAACTAGTTTATGTTATATGTTGGGTGAAAAACTTGTATACATCTTCTTCAAACTAATATTGAACATAAAAGCACTCAACTATGTCTACAAATAAAGTTGTCAACCACTTGTATAAACATTCTCCCACTTGATGATAGAAATTTTATCATGCAATGATGCATTTTCTCATCAAAATTATCCTCACAATAATTTTTTAATTGCATTTAGTCAAGATCACTCAAATTGGTTTGTATTAACAAGTTTTTACAATTGGTTTGTATTAACAAGTTTTTACAATGCATCTGCAACACTATCACATGTTCATCTACATGGATTTTTTAAAGATCATTCCAATGATATCAACAATCTCATTCCCATGGCTTACAACAATTTTGACTCATATTTCATGGTTCATAATACTTCTCAACACTCCCAAGGCTCACAATGTCTCCAAGATCATCCATCTATAATGCCCTTCATTTATGACCTTGGATTTATTGTTTGTTTAGTATTCTTTGATGGTGATTAACCATAGTTGAATTGTAGGAATTTGTACAAGAATTTTTATAATAGAAGGTAGGATGTGATTTTTTTTTAAAGGATAAAAATGATCCATGAAGGTGTTTTGAATAAAATAGGTATATTTTATTGTGTTTAATAAAATAATTAATTACGAATAAATTGTTATTTTTGAATGTTGGAATTGCAATCCTTTTGTATGATACATGATAAATAAGGAATCAAGAAGATATATCCTTTAAGTGGTCAAATAGAGACTTATTAGAATACATTTGACTATGTTTTCTTTCAATAGATTTGTTTATAATATTCCTTGTGAAGAAGGAAAACTTTGGAATAAAACAAATATTAAATGAATTTGGTTTTGTTTGAAAAGTTCAAGGTAGGTTTAAGTATTATAAACCACCTCTATGATAATAATTTTATGTGATTTGGGGGTTCAACTTGTCAATTTAGTTTTGATTGATAAACCTTACTGTTAAATTTAATGTCCAGTTGTCATTTGGGCCTCACATTTGTAAATAGCATATGTCAAAAAATTAGATGAGTATGCATGACTTTTTATTTATACATACATTTTAATTTTAATTTGATCAACAAAAATGTGATTTTTGAGATTTATGCAACTCCCTTGCGGACTTGGATGTAAATACAAGAGGAAGGGTTTGATAGAACTCTTACACATAAGTTTTGAGAGTAAAGAGAGAAGTAGAATAGGAAACAACAAATAGGTTGTGATTTAATCATTAAGAAGGATTCTTTTATTTCATTTCAAGATTTATAATTTGATAATTAAAATAGGTTAGTGGAATTTGTCCCTTTATTTAGTGAACATAAATTTAGACTGAATTCTTGAAAATAAGTTAGCATTCGTGCACAGCCTTGAAAATAGATTCATCGAGTATTCCATGGTATTTGTGAGGGTGTGGGATGCTAAGAATTGACCTAAGACAAAAATGAAGTTGAAATTAAGAAAGGTGGAATGAAAAACTTGCTAAAAGTAATTTCCAAAAAAATCATGGTCTAGAAATAATGTAGATCGTGTAATTTGTACAAACCCATGGTCTCATCACAAGGAAGACCGCGAATTTTCCATCAATCCATGGTCCAAACGATTAATACTATGAAATCATGGTCAAACCATGTCTACATGTAAAAATCATGGTATAAAGAACAAAAAAACCATGGCCTCATGGTTATGGACACAACATATTTTTCTAAAAGCTTCAATCTAGTCCACATTTGTATGATAATTAAACTTTAACTACCTAGAAATAATTGATTAGCCTTATAGAACATGAATGAGAAAACTAATTCTATGTATAATATTCTTTGCTAGAAAAACTACATTTGATCTTAATTCTATGAATATGGATACTCAGCAAATTATTAAGCAAAGGACTAGCTAGGTCAAATAAACTCACCCTTATTGTCAAGCATGTTGACTTGAACCAAGGATTAGATATAAAATGTACATAATAAAATAGAATTCTATCTAAAGGATAATGAAAGGAAAACTTGTATGAAACATAAATTAAAAAGTGATATATAATGTTTAACTAGGTCAAAATCAACTCGCCCCTATTTTCAAGCATGTTGAATTGAACTACATACTAGAGATAAAATGCACATAACCTTTCTCCAAAGTGGTTTCTCTATGGAAAAATATTAATTACATATACTTTAAGTGCCACATAAGATTGAAAAAACCATAAAATTTCTGCATAAAAACTCAATGAGTATATCCCTTGTCAATGAGTTTGTAATTACTAGTATCATTTATATACATAAACTCAATCTCACTTTAAGAAAAGTTGTCACCATCAATTTTCTAATATTTTTCTTTCCAACTCGTGACTACCTTATAATAAATCCACCAATGTTGTCACGGGATTTTCATAAATTTTAGTGTTGTCATAGGGCATGGTTGATAGCTCACTCCTTACATTTCTACTACTCCAATTGATCCTAATTTTAGTATCATGATCTAACAATGCATTCTACATATCTCTTGGATTTCATATATTCATATATTGTAACCCATTCTAATTCCCTAGCTTTTAGAAGCAATGGTTCTTGCTTCATTATTACGTCTAACTCCAATCACTCACAACAAAGTTCTTGATCTATGATAGAAATCATTTGTACATGATTTGTACCTCTACTCTTGCATGCCCCTCTCCTAACTAATATAACCTTTTTCATGGACAATATTTTTTTCTTATCCATAGGATTTGGTACATGATTCACTAGTCATCTACTTCATAATGTTATCACCTCCCTTCCATCACACCATCATCTAGCCTTAGTGTTAGATTACTAAATGTTAGTGGTCTATGGGTAGCGAAGATTTCAATAGTGAAGCGGTCATATCTACAATGGAACTTTAAAATTGTAATACTTAGAGCATATGGACTATAAAATCCAAATGCATTCAAGACATAATTGTCTACATTTATTTAAGGAGATCAAATTATTTATTGTAACTCAACATGTTCTATTTGTGATATGGTATCAAAGTCCTTTAAAAATAATGGGTTGTGGGTTATGTAATTAGCTCATGTGGGTTCCAAGTTGTGAAGAGATCCATGAGAGAATTGGAAGAGTAATGGATCTAGTGAAGAGGTATTGAGAATTTGTGGTAGTTTTTTTTTTATTATACAACTTTATGTTGGAGTTTGAAGCAAGAGCACCCAAGGTCTCTGAGCAAACTTGTGTCAATCAAAGGTATGTGTTTTTTTGTTTGTCATATTTTGTGAGTTCTTTGCATGTGTTTCAATCATTTGCACTGGTCAAAATTATATTTTTCTATCGACAATTTAACTCTAATGAACTCAAGCTAAGTTCATATAAAAAGAGGTGTGTGATAATGCACATATGCCTAATCATCATAACAATGTGAACATAGAATATTTTGTGCAATATGAACATGGTAATGTGTCTAGATTTTTGTTTGATGGTTTATTGTAAGCCACATCATGCTTCATTCTAAAATGGTGTTTTAATTAGACTTTGCACTAAAGTATATAATTTGTGCACCAAATAAAGAGGTTACATATGTATATGTTGGTCTTAAAGAGGTTCATGTGAGAAGCTACATCAAGTTTTGAGATGCATATATTAATGTACATAAAAGGTACTTATTATACAAGTTTCAAGGAGATGTGTCCAATTCCAAGGCAAACACAAATTTTGAAATCATTTAATTTAGAGTCATTGATCTTGTGATTGGGGTGATAATCTACATTTTCTCATGGTAACATATATCTACTTATTCCTCATAACAAAGTGACCAAAATAATTTTGAGTTATACTACTACCACTAGGGGTACTGTATATTAGAGTTCAAAAACTAGAATAGTCAATCAATCAATTAAAGGATTGCATGTTCGTAGAGATCAATTGATCTAGGTTGTAAATGCATGTGCTTGAATGCATGTAATCTCATGAAACTTGTGATGTAACAATTTTAAATTAATACAATCAATCTCATTATCAAAATTCTATTTAGTCATTGCATAAAAGTGTTGTGTATTGTCATAAGCTATAATTAGGTAGTTTTTCATTAGAACCCCTAGCCATGATTATGTCAAATGGTACTAGAGCTTAAATTTGAATCCTAAAGAGGAGATAAGAGGAAAGGTGGAAGTATATTAAAGTAGGCATAGTGCCTACATAGTGTTGAGTAAAAGGTCAAGAGAAGAGAATAGGGGATCAGGTAACAAGGTTATGAAATCATGAAAGAAGGTGAAAAGCATATTAGAGGTTGATTTGAGAATCATGTGGATGGATCTAAGTGTGAAGTTCATATTTTGAAGATTGGTATAAAGGATATCTTTGTATGAGCATCCCCCCATTGTGAGTTGGGTGCATGTTGCATTGGATCTAAAGAAATTGGTTGAGGAAAGAAAAAAGTGAAGGAATATTAATTACTAAGTTGTGTAAAAGGTAGCCAAAGCTTCTAATATTTTGACAAAGTGTTGAGTATGAAGCAATCGACATCAATTTTGTAAGTAAGTGGAGAAGCTTGAGCAAATAGACTGCCAACTAAGAGTTAATTTACAAGAGTAAGGTCCAATAAACCCTATAAATAGAGCATCGACAAAGAGACAATTTATTAATGATGTATAAAAGAAAAAGTTCAAATATGGGTATGTGCAGGATCATGATGGGCCAAAAAGTGGCGATATAATGGGTATTTGTAGGGTATGTGGCTGACGACTTTTTTTTTACCCAAAATTGATGAAACGAAAAGGATTTTTAAAGGAGATTCTCAGCTTTCCACCAATATAAATTATGCTTTATTTTGAATTTAATAAATAATTATTATTCGTTTTCTATTTGAATTACGACTAAAGTCATGATTAATAGGCTGATTGAAAAGCATCTATAGCTTTCAAACAGTATCACATTTTTTGAATCTAAAACATACATCACATTCTATGCTTCAGATACTATAGGATTAAAAAAAAAAATGAATTTCATGATGTTTTGACCAAGTTAAGGTGGTTAAACGTACAAGTTTTTATATTTTTTAAAGTTGTAATAAAAATTTCATAATTAATTATTTACTTGGAAAAAAATTACAAAAAAATATGCATCACATCCGGAGATGAGTCCTCTACTTACATCTAAAATCTTATAAAAAAATATTATCATTTTATTGTGGTTAGCATGATCAGACAGACACCTACTTATTTTTTCCCTGAAATTTAAGTACTACTGCATTGAAATTTTAAATTTTCACCAAATAGATTTAAAAAAAACCTAGTAGTTTAGAAACTACATTCAATTTTCTATAAATTCTATTCTTACATATTTTTGAAATAATATAGATAACTTATTCAAATTTTTACGTCAAGTTGCCTAACTCTGATTTTTCTGAATTTTTTGCCACTTCAGGGCCTGTTTTGCCCATGATGATCTTGCACATACCCATATGAAGGTGATTGTAAAAATGTGGATGGATACAATGTTGACCTGTGAGGGAATCTATGTGAGGTGTGAAGTGTGACAATAGATAAATTCTAAGAAGTGATTTGTAAAGGTAAGTGGATTGATTGGTAAAGTTTGAGACAATTTGTAAGTGTTTATGATTTATTTTTATCAAGAAGATTAGACGAATGAATATGAGAGCTAGAGTTAGGGTTTCTAATTTAGAGATTCTTAGAATAGAAATGGGAAGCTAAAATTGATGATAAAAAATGTGGTATAAAGGTCAAAAAAATTATAATAAATTGTAGCAAGGAATGAAGAAGGAATCTTGGGTGTGGATTAGAAAAGAATCTTAAGGAAGGAGCAAGCTCAAAGTAAGTGGAGCTAATATTCCACAACAAGGATCTATGATATGCAATAGGGTAAATAGAGTTAGAAAAATTATTGCAAGAGGACCAACATTGAGAAGAGTAGAAAATAAGTTAGCCTATAGGCAATATATTATTTTTTTAAAGAATGTGAAGAACCAAGTAACTCAAGGTAATGTTAGGAATATTGATGTTTCAAAAATTAGAGGAAATATTTGATCTGATAAATAAATTTATAGGTAGATCAGCAAATGTTGAAAATGAGGAAAGAAAAAATCATGTGATAGTTTTTGTCAAAGTATAGGAAATAAATAAATAGAGGCATGTATAGAGATGCCTAAAGAAGAAATATTAGATGTTGATTTTCAAGATGTTTCTAAGAAAGGAACAATAATGTCAAATGAATGCTCAGGATAGAAACAAAATTTTATGTGACAATTTTTTTAGTGTGGAGGACAAATTTTTGCTGATGATTAAGCCCTGGCATTTTGATTTCAATTTGACCTCTGAAACTTTCAATAAGATCCTGATTTGGGTTCGGATGCCAAATCTTCCCCTCCATTTATGGAATGGCCCTCTCTTGGGAGAAGTGGGTGATGCCCTTGGCGATTTTTTGCTGGTGGATGATGAATCCTTTGACATTTTTCATTCCACCTTTGCTCGCATATTGGTTGAAATGGATATTTCAAAAGGATTTTCTGCTGAGATTTTACTTAAATCTCCTAAGGGTTCTTGGGTCCAATCTTTGGATTACGAAGGGATTCCCTTCCGTTGCAGAAAATGTTTTAAAACAGGTCATGTTGCTACTTAATGCGGTTTTGAGAAAAAAACAATGGCAGCTACATGGTGGAGAGGTGCCTCTCTACAAAATTATACGGTAGAGAAGAAAACTGAACAACACAGGAGTTTTTCCGATGTCGTTGCGTCGGAACCACAGGGTCTTGGGGCATCCCCCCCAGACATCTCAAATGGTGGGGCTGTTGAAGTTATACAAATTCATCTTGTTGAAACCCCTGAAGAGTGAGAGATTGGGTCTTAGGCTGCCATTTCGGGTGATAGTGCTCCGGCTATCATTTCTAGTGGATTTTTATGATATTTGTGTGCCCGCACGAAAGAATAATGTTGAAATCACTGAGACAATGGCTGCACGCATTCATCTTTAGGAAAAAAGTGTGATGGATTGGCAAGATAAGGCAGCGCAAGTGGAAGAAGGTTGGATTACTGTTATGGGCAAGAAAGCAAAATTCTCTAGGCCTTCTTTTGACATGGCTCTTCGCTCCCACAAGAGAAGTTCTAATTGTAAATCTTGATGGGCCTTGCTTGGGGGCTGGTTTTTTTGGCTGGCTACAAGTTGTCTTTTTTTCAGCTTTGTTTTTTTGGGTTTGTAAAGGGTTTCGGATCCCTTCAAAACCTGTTTTTTCCTTAATCAAAAACAATAATGTCAAATGAAGACTCGAGAGGTGCGACAAAAGAAAGAAGGATTAGTAAAGATTGAAAGAAAGTTTGAGTTGATGTGTTGGATCATAATGATCTAAAAGAAGACATCTAAGAAGTTGAATATTGTAGATTCAAGATTCAAGAGGAGTGTGAGTGGAATACATGTTGAAGACATAAAAGTTATGGATGTCTTAACAATAGAAATAGCACATACATAAGAAAAATATGTTGAAGTGGAAATACTTGAATTCAAAAATGTTAGCGATGATTCAAAATAAATTTAAGATGTCATAAAGATAGAAACTAAAAGGGAAAATATCTCGAGAGATGAACACAAAAATAAAATATGGATCACATTAGTTATAGTTGATTGTAGATGAAATATCGAAAATTATGTGGACTCCCAAGATGTGGAAGAACTATTAGACTTGAAGGATGCAAAAAAAAATCTTTAGATATGAAGAAAAATTGTAAAGGTGTGCAGAATATTAAGGTTGGAGATAAGATTGTCAATAGCTAGGAAATATGAGATTAAGTATTGGAAAAATTCATGGATGTTTTGAACATTTTGTAGATGGAAAGGGAGTGAGGATAATTTGTGTTGAATCAAATTATTGGAAAGGAACAAATATATAAGAATTACTATGACAAGTATGAGTCTAATCTTAGACATATGGGATGAAAAGATGCAAGATGTAGTAGATCTAATTTTGACAAAGTTGTTAAGTAAAAGGCAAAGTATAGTTATTGAATTTGAATAAATTGAAGCGTGGAAGAAATTAAAATTCAAAGATGGTATTATGAGCCTAAAAGCCCAAATAGATAGATAAGAATACAATTTAAAGTCAAAGAAATTAATTTTGAGCTAGGATATCTAGATGGAAAATTAAAGATGAAATTTGTGATATCGCAACAAAAGGAACATACATGCAAAGTGATTGGAAAGAAATTTATTTTAGTGCAAGATGTGTTGTAAAAAGGAAAATAAGATTGGCATCAAAATTGATAGCACGAGATGAAATTAGTGATGTTGGTAGATGGAGTGATAATATGAGAAAGTCCTATATTAGGGAGTAGAGAATGGTAATGGAATATTGTTATGTGAAGGATATGAAAAAGGAAATTCAAAGCTTCTTGAGTACCATAAGATTATAGGAAATGAAAGACATATATTTGATGGTTTGGAAAAGGAAAGTGGGAGAAAGGTTGAATAACCAATTTTAGTGAAGCTTAGGTAAGTGGATGAATACAACTAAAGAATTATAGAAGAGTAATGGAAAAGTGGAAGAAAATATAATTGAGTAAGATGTGATTGTAAGTTCAAGAATAAATTCACAATTATTAATTATCAATTGAAATCGGTAAAGAAAGAGTATTGTGAAGTAGGGAGGCTTTATCGTTAAGTGGTATGCAAAATAATTTTCTTAGTTGGTTGTTGTAGTCAGTCATGGTGATGAAAATAAATAAATGCAATGCATGAATGGAGGTTTGATAGTATTCAAGGAGAATTGAGTGAGATGAATATTCTAATAATATAAATAATCTAACAATTTGTCTTGAGTGAAAAAGAAAAGATGAAGCACATGGTGAACAAAATGAACATCAAAAGGAGTGACCAATTTCAACAAAGTACTATTAAAATGTAGCAAAGTAATGATAGAGAACAAGAACAAGGTGATATGGAAGTGAAGGGGTGATCCCACAATAGTGGTTTACACTTTCTGGGAGATCCTAATTTTTGCTAAAATCACATATTTTTAGAAAATATAACGATTTAAGCCTTGAAAAGTTTCATTTAAAATATTTCAATTGAAGAGGGTTTGATCAAACCACCTTGGATAGAACCCCGCTAGTTTTAAACCATACCTATAATGGAGTCTCCTTTACACTTATCAAAATGTTGATAAAAAACCACTTTTGATTTACCTTTTGGAGGATTAAATGAATTAATTTCAAATTTATTTTTTGTAAGTATGTAGTCCTTATTATAAGCTTCCCAAAAAGTATAATTTTAAATAAATTTAATTTAATTATTATATTTATTTTGTATTTCTTGTGAATGTAAGTTTTTCACCAAAAATCAAGCTCTTTATTTTTCAAATGTGGAAAAATAGTAGATTATCAAAAAAAAAATATATATATATCTATACAATAGATATCGATATCCTTGATCCAACAAAAAAAATAAAATTCAATTTCGACAAATACAAAAAAAGTTATGTTTTAGCCAATAAATCATGTCTAAATTATAATTGGTCTGACTCTGAAACTTAATTCGAAAAAATTAGAATTTTATCCTTCATAGAAAAAGAGTTGTGTTAGCTAGTAATGCCACTCTTTAAAAATGGTGTTTTACTGTTAAAAACTAGTTTTCGAAAGAGATGAAAAAAAAGTGCAATATGATTCCAAAAAAATTGAAAAAAGTATATATAGAATCTACAAACAAAATGCCACAAATCATTAGTTTGCATTATCTTCAAATTCCTCATGGTTTAGCCACTATAGGTGCCTAAAAGTGATATTTAGTTAAAAAAATTCAGTTCAATGTTCAGTTTGGCCAAAAATTGTAAACTAGTATTGTGGGATCACCCGAAGGCGGGTAATAGTTTAGACTACGATGAAAGATATGAGGATGGGGGAGATAGAATAAGTTGGAATACTTATGACAAGAGTAGAACAAGAAGATAAAATATGCTTGTTGATTTTAGAAGAAAAAGAATATTGAAGAAAGTGAGAAGTCCATATCGTTGAACCAAAGATGGATGATTAATTGTCAAAGGATTGTCAAGGTAAATACAAATGTAAGTGTGGATTTGATTGAAGATAATGAAGATTGGTGATGATGAGTCAAATATTTAAGGAAGAATATAAGAATGATAAATTGAAATTGTTTGAATCAATGTAGTATAAAAATGAAGGTAAAGAAGAATAGTACTTGAGGAAGTAGTACGAGATAAACATGATATGTTGATAAAAGCTAAAGAGAAAAACTATAGAAAAGAAAGGAGACAAAAAAAATTGTTGATGAACATAGATTGGGTTGATTACATAAATTTGTGTACAAATTGGTTGAGAAGAATATGTCACAAAAGGATGAGACAAAAGGATCAAAAGAAAAATATTTGCAAGAATTGGATGATTGGAATGCATAAGCGCAGTTGAAAGTGTTGATAACAATGAAGGTACTAGTGAATGAATTACTTTGGAGTAGAGAAGAGTATAAGATAGCGAGTTATTGGTGGATGAAGTTTGTGCCAAATTTTAGTTTCATATATGTCAAAGGTGAAAAACAATCAAAAAATATTTTTAAAGGCCTATTCATGTGTTAAGGGTACAATATGGTTGGTTTACCAACTAAAAGAATGGTTTACTCATTTAGTCCTTATTAGCAAGCATTAGTTCAATAATGACTTACCCAAGGTGTATGATGAATGAGCATTCAAGGTAAAGAAAGAGCAATCATGTGTCAACAATAAGAAAATGTGATTTAATGTTTGTTTTCTTTTGAAGGTGTTTTGCACATGTTTCAATAATTTGCAGTTCTTGTAGATACATTTTCCTACCCACAGCTAAAATATAGTAAAATTCAAGATAAGTTTGTATAAAAACTGTGTGGTGACACATACATGTCTAATCATCATAGTAGTGTGAAAATCTATTTTAAAAAACATAAATAAGACCATGTGTTTAAATTTGCATTTAAATATTTGTTGTGAGCCACAATATGTTTAGTTATATAACGGTGCCTTAATTGCAATGTGCGCCAAGGGATTTAATCACATGTCAAATAAAGAGGTTATCTATGTATTTGTTGGTCTTAAGGAGGTCTATATAAAAAGTTACATCAAGTTTTGATATATGTATCCAAATGTACATCAAAGGTGATAATTTTACAAGTTTCAAGAAGGTATGTTCAATTCCAAGGTAGTTTCAAAAGTTGAAATCAATTCATTTGTGGTTGTTGATCCTTAATACATTTTCTCATGGAATTGAATTTATACTTCTCTTCTTCCTTATAAGAAGGTACCCAAAATCATTTTGAGATACTAATATTGATGTTGTTACTATATGTTGGACCTAAAGAACTTGAATAGTCAATCAGTAGTCGAATAGTTAAATGTTAGTAGAGATCAGTAGATCTATGTTGTAAATGAA